>BMAW01023564.1:19243-31384 GCA_019974015.1 Nephila pilipes | reverse complement strand
TGCCTGTTGGCTTCTATTTTTCTTGTTTTCTTCTACAAGCATGAATTACAAACATTTTAAATATGAGTGTCTGATTTGATTTTGAGAAGGGAGTTTCTTCATAGGTAACAAAAAAATGCGAGCATTTATTGCTGTAACGTTCAACAAAGCAAAAATATAACCTTGGGCCAATGATTACATTTTCTAGCTGTAGAATATGCTATGGCTATGTCATCAACAACATAAACTGCGCCATTAGTTAAATTATTATTAAATGTGATGGTTTCAGGCTTTTTCAGTTCTCCTGTGGATGGATCTATTGAGTCATCATTACGCATTGTTAAAAGTAGAGTGTATATGACACAATTGTTGTTTCTTTTTGGAAACCAAACATGGGGGAATAAACGTTTCTATTCCTTGAAAATAAAATGTTTGAAGGATTTATTTTTATTTTTCTCTCATGGTCCCAACAATAGTAATTTTTTTTTCTGCAAAAGTTCTGTGACAGTGGGTAAGCTATATACCATTATCAACAGTCAAACTACGCCCAGAGTTATAAAGTGGTTTAAGCGTTTTACAACACTGCTTGACTATTATTTACTTCAAATGGCCCTTTTGGCCAATTACCAGTGTACACTTCCATATTCCACGTATAAAATAATCTTGAATCGACGAGTGCAACAAATTTTATACCATACTTCGATGGTTAGTTCGGCATATATTGCCGAAAGGAACGTCGCCTTCAAATGGTTCCAGTTTCTCATCTATAGTAACACATTCTCTGACATTGTACGATTTTTGACAGTTTTCTACAAATTTTTCAAAAAACTCTAGTATTGGAACCAATTTATTTAAATTTTTTCTCTTTTGTCGCGTTCTAATATCGTCAATGTGTAGACATTTCATACGAAAATTGAAACGGTTTGCAGACATAGCTGTCCGGAATATCTCAATTCCGGTGCCGTCTATTGCCCAGAGATCTTTCACGTTTACATGCGATGATTTATGTACACCACAATTGTATGACAATCTAATAAATGCTTTTATTTTTGCTTCATTTGTTTCTTTTGCATCTCTTTCTCTGGAAAAACGATCTTTTATTGATCTAATAAAAATATTTGTGCATTTTACTACAGTTTGAATCAATTCAGGAGAGATGAGTAAATTTCATGTTTGTATAACCAAAATGACATCTTTTGAAATACATGTATTTCCAGGGAGTTCTGTGATAACGGTTTTTGAAGACAGTCTAACGTTTGGAAGGAATTTCTTCTTTTTCCAAGCGGTTTCTTTATCCCTTCCTATAAAACAACTTTTATCGTATTCTACATCGTCATTTACTGTGTCTGAATCAATTTCCGTTCAATTCATTATCAATTTCATTAAAATCACTAAAGCTTTCTTCATCCAAATGTACTGTATCCAATACTGTTACTCTTCATAATTCCGAAAATGCGTAATATTGAACAAACAAATAGAAACGTGTTTACGTTTTTAAAACTGTAACGAAATAACACGCACAAGGTGTGACATACCCGGAGAGCTGGTAAAGAAATATATATCTCTGGAATTCGCTCACTCGTTCTTTCACTTCAAAGGTATTATCTTAGAGTCAGCTACAAGAGCATTCACTCATTTTCCAAAAAAGGGTAGGATTAAAAATGCAAGGAGGTGGGTATGAGATACCCTGCGCGAGTAATGCCGCGTTAATACTGAATTAAGAATTTTGAATGATAGAGAGTATTTGAAACTTTTACTTAAATCGCAGTCAAGATAAAAGGCTTCATTTAACTTTATCTATTTATTTTCTTTTGATTTTTGAACCATTTCTAGTTTACTTGAGATATAATACTCTTAAATAACAGGAAAAATAAATTTTTAAAAAAAATGAGAAAATAAATTATGTATCTAAGTAAAGTCAATATCACCATTTTAGTGAATTTATTTTTTATCTTAATTTTACCTGCGAAACGGAAAAATGCAAATATCTTTAGGCGAAAGACATACGTTTTTTCTCAGCAGTAAATCATCGATCAAATAGTCTTAGAGAAGCTTTTAAGCCAGTATAATTTTTTTCGAACTTAAAAGTAAAAAGCTTTAAGCTTAATTTTTTTCCTTCTCTTGTCTCTTCAAAGTTGCGTATAAAGTGTTCTGAAAATATAGATATATATAAATATATTTAAATCTAGGGAAAATATCATTCTGGAAAGATTAATGAGTTTCAGGAGGAATTAGGTGAAATCTTGGAGTTTATCTTATATTTCAGAGAGAGAGAGAGAGAGAGAAAGTTTCTACTTTCAAAACAACCTAACGGAGCTAAAAATTTTATTTTGCTAGTCTCGATTTAAAATACCCAGTGAAACCAAGTAGAATTTTCTCTTTGAAAAAAAAAATTCAAAATAAAGATATTTAAACATTTAATATATATATATATATATATATATATATATATATTATTGAGACATTATTTCAATTAAACTATCCCCTACTTATTAATTTCCTTCCTCTTGAGATTTGCTATGCTTTGGGTAGATTTGTGTTTACCTGGGTCTGAATTTGAATTAAAGGTATATATATATATTTGTAACTAAAATTACTACATATAATTCATACTTCAGTAAACTTGTCCCTTTTTTCTTATTGTAATATTCGGTATCGCTTCATTTTAAGAAAAAATATTTAATTTTATTTATACGGTTGTTGTGATCATTTAATGATTTTAATTTAATTTTATAGTAATTGTTAGGTCTTCTTTTTTAAAAATTTGGTTGTCAGATTCATAATCGGTTCTAATTTGCATAATTAATATCAATGGTTATTTACATTCATGCATATGCATGTATATATATATATATATATATATATATACATATACATATATAAACATATACGAGGTGTGAATATTAATTAATAAGTCTGTTGCTACGACTGAAGTATGCATACTGAAAACACCAATGACCAATATTTGTTTAAAATGAAGCCTTCTCTTTCGAATGTAGTGTTTCTCACTTCTGTATACAAATACGTATAGCCGTAACCATTGTTCGCGTTACATTTTTTTTTTTTTTTTTAATTTTTTGTTATCCCGAAAAAAATATAAATGCAACAAAAGAGCAACGAATTGTTGCTCAATTTTGCATGATACTTGGAAAAACCACTAAAGAAACTTATAATTTATTAAATGAAGTGTATGACAATGCATGTTTATAGTGTGAACGTGTTCTTGTGTGGTGTTTCCAGATAGTCGGGAAGACGTTAAAAATTATTCATTCCACACATTTATGTAAAAAACAGAGGACAATATCGCAAACGTCGCTAATTTGGTTCGATCTGACCGTCGCTTAAGTATTTGTGCGATTAATGAAACTGTAGGAATTGACGAAGAATTCGTAAGCCAAAATTTAAATAACAATTTTATCATCCAAAAAGTGCGTGTCAAAATGGTGCTTAAATTCTCACAATTGAACAATAAGAAGCTTAAACATTTCTTGTACTGATACTTTGAACGCCATTGAAAATGACCCAAACTTATTGAAAAGAATAGAAACTTATGAGAAATCGTAGTTTTTCATTTATGATTCTGAAACTAAGCGCCAGTCCATACACTGGAAGAGAGATCTGCATGGAAATTGAAAGAAGCTCGATTGCACAAATCAAACATAATAGCAATGATGATAGTTTTTTTCGATATCCATTTGATTATGAACCTTCACTGGGCTTTTCAAGTCAAGGTCAACATTAATACTTTCATGTTCTTGATGAACTTTGTGAAAGAATAAGGAGAAAACTTGCGGAATTGTGAATTGGAATGTCATTATGCATTGCATTTCAAGATGTTTCTAGCCATTTACAGCATCCCAGTGTTCGACCATCCAACTTATTTGCTGGATCTTGCCCTATGTGACTTCTATCTGTTTCCTAAGGTGACATCTGCATTAAAATGGACAAGATTTGAGTCATTTAAAGCTGTGAAAGAGAAACGGTATACGTCGTCCTGAAGGTGGGTAAAATAGTCTTAATAAACACAGTTTCGAACAATGAAAGACTCGCATGGAGCATTGTATAGAGAGACGAGGGGTGTATATTGAAGTTTATAATAAATAAAAATGCATCACATCAAGAAATGTTGCACAACACCAGTTTTGTTGTTTAATAGTCACACGCTGTACATATATATATATATATATATATATATATGTGTGTGTGTGTGTGTGTGTGTGTGTTTGTGTGTGTGTGTGTGTGTTCCAATTCTAATATGCATTATTCCATCTAATAACAATTTAAAATTAATATTTATTACTAAATTTTGAATTATAAATATTACAAATTTATTAAAAAAATAAAAAAAAACGAAATAAAAATTACAAATTATTTAAGCCAATCTTATATATTGGCTTAAATATATGATATGTGATTATATGTAATTTAAAACATACAAAGAACTATAATCTAAAAACACCATTAATTTGCAGATAATGTTAGATAACATTAAATATGCTTTATGTTATATAACATTAAATATGTTTTATGTTATATAACATTAAATAATACATATTAAACAAGAAAGAGAGAATGGTTAAATATTAATGTTTAAAACCAATGATACTAAAAAAGTTTAACAAATTGAATATATCAAAGCTTAACCAAATACTACAAATTATATCTCAAGAGAAAAGAATCAAGAACTTAAACCAATGACGGAAATAAAGTAATTTTAAGTTGCACCAAAATATGGGACTCTTAAAACGGCGTTTGTATTTGAGTTACGAATACAACCCATTACACTTCAGGGTTATAATATAACAAAGCAGCACTAATTAAAAATAAGTAGAAATATCCCTTTTCCAATCCTCCTAAAAGTTAAACCAAATAAAAAAAAAAGTAAACAGAAACAGAATAAATTCATTTAAGGCAAAGTATACATATACATATACATTAAAAAAACTATTCTACTTAATTCGCATGGTTAGCTAACTTTAAGTAAAAAAAATTAAAACCCTTTACCACATAAGCAGTAATAAATTATGTACTTAAGCCAAATTTCCTGTATTTCGAGTTATTTATTACTAGGAAACCTTTTACAACCAAACAATTACATTGATTGAATTTGCAAAATTTGAAAAAACATTTATACTTAGAAAAATTTGGATTAAGAGAAATTTTTACAACCAAATTGATAATATAAAAATTATTATTATCTTACCAATTTGAAAAACATTTATACTTAGAATAAAATGGTAAATAATTTATATATATATATAATACATAATATATAATACATAATACATAATAAATAATATAATCCAATTGAGAAGCTAATTTAAACTTGATATTTTGAGTAAAGCTTTTTAAATTAAAGTTATTGTAATAAAGTTTGTTTTTTAAAATTAAGTGAAATTTAAGATTTATTTCTAAATATAACCGGTTAATCCTTACTAATTGGATGCATATAATGAACAAAAGGATTTCTACAGACTTATAAAGATAAAGATCAAACGTTTCAAAAAAGCTATCGACTATATTCTTGACAAGAAGTAATAGGAAATTCAATTTTCTAAATAAATCATCCTTTGGTATATTTCTTTACTTTGAGTTTCAGACACTCTATGTTAAATATTTCATTCTAAAAAGAAGAAACGGAAAGAAAAATTGGCAAGCAAATTAAATAAATGAGATATTATGTTAAAAATAATCTTTTATTAATGTGTATCGAGATATTATCATTTTCCTCTGGAATTAATGTAAATGTTGCATTTTAATTTTTAATAATAGAGATGATTAACAAAAGATTTCTATTTAATTTATGGATTTCACCTAATATTTCAAAGAACAATAATTTACCCATCTATTGTAAGATTGTACTTTAATTATAAGAATGTTGATACGCAAACTAAATTCATATGTTTTTTAAACAAAATGTTTGAAAATAATATATGAATGAATTGTAAGCCTTATATTTTTAAGAATTAACTGCATATGTATATCTACAGTTATAAAATAATACATTGCTGATTCATCCTCAACCTGGGTTGTTAAATTTTGAATTTACTTAAACATTTATGATATTTTTATTAATGCTTTTATTTTAGATATCTTGTTAGAAATTATTCTAATAACATATTAAGAGAAATTCAACTACACTAATGAAAAATTATAAATGAATTGAAGATTTGCTTTTAACAGTGCGATTTGAAATTGTGTCGAAGAGTTTAAATAGATATGCTAAAATTATGATGAAAATAAATCAAAATTGTGTTGAAATCATAAATTAGTATGGTTTATCATTAATTACATTTTTGTCTCATTCAATAATTTATTAATGATATTTTTTCTACATGCGTAACTGGCAATATATTTAGTACGGGTAGTTGTAACTTTAAGAACGAACCAAAGCATAAGACCTCATAGCATTTTATTAAATTATTATCTCTTAAGATAAAAAGTATTTTATTTGAAAAAAGTGAAACAGGAAAAGTAACATAAAAGGTAGAAATCGTAGAAAAACTCTGCATCAAATGGAAAATACGCTGTCATTGATGCACACGAGCATGAAATATGGTTCCTCAGAATCATGATACCTGAGAAAAATCCGTGACAACAAGATAAGAAAATAGCTCACTCACTATATAGATGCTGAAAAATGGTGTTAGTGATGAATATTATTTTTAAAGAAAAGAGGTTTACTCAAACATTTCTTCAAGTATACAATAAATTGTAATAAGTCCCTCTGTTTTGAATATTGTAAACTCATCTTAGAATGTATTGTTTATTTAATTTTTCGTATGAGTGCTTCAAGTGTATAACAAGAATTTAATTGATAGCTTTTAGGGCAGTTAAAATGGTGGGACTTCCAAATAAAAGAACACAAAACTTTTAATATTCTTGGTTTTGATTTCTAAGATTATACTTATAAGCAAAATTATTATAAATTACATCCTCTTGATAAATAATCAGTAATTTGTGAAAATTGTGGATATATCTAAAATATATATGATGTTACATAATTTTAAGCAATTTATGTTATTTTGAAGTTTTCTTCATAGACAAAAAAAGATTTATAAAAATTTTCATTTTGTTTCATAAACGAGATATGTACAATTAGAAATGATATTATAGGAATTAAATAGAAGGAACAAGAAAACTACTAGTTTCTTTTTTATTTAACAATTTTTTAATTAACTATTTTATAACTATTTTTTTATTTTTAACTATTCTTTTTTTATTTAACTCTTTTACGTCTTTTTATATAAAATTGTATTAGCTATTTTTATCCATTATTCTTAAATAGAAACCGAATAATATTTTAAAGCATGTTCCTTTATTGAAAAAAAAATGGGGTTTATTATATTATATTTACTTTAAGGAAATAAATATTGTGTTACTTGACCATATCACGAACATTCGAACTAAGAAATTTTACCAAGCAATATATAGGGTGTTTCGAAACTTACGAACAAAAACATCTGAGGTGATATAAAGCAACTAAACAAGCAGTAAATATGTTGAAATTATTTTTTCTTAAAATTATATTCATAAAAATGTAAATAAATATTAACAAGACTAATACTAGCAGGATCCCCTTGATTTATATCTCTAATCTGTTAATTATTCTAACCAATATAATTTTCTTTTCAGACTATATTCTTAAGAAATTTAAATTTTACACAAGAAATATACAATTAATTATTAGTTATTTAAAATTATCTACAATAACTTTAATTAAAATTTCAATATCTATTAATTAAGCAAATCTGCAAAATCGTAACTGTAAATATTTTATATATATATTTATCTTTCATATAAATAACAACTTCATAGCTATTTTAATAATAGCATTTTTCAAACTATCTATAGTATTTTGTAAATTATTTTGTTTCTATTCTAATGATTTAATTTTGTAAATATTAAAGCCATTCATAACTATTCTAAATTTTATGCACTTTGAATTTAAAAATATATGAAGAAATTTAATTATATTCATTAAAAATCTGTTTATTTTGTATTAAACTTTAATTCTATTAAATATTTCTGAATCATTATTCATAATTTTAATGAAAACATTATTATTAATAAAATGCTTATAGTTCCTATTAACATGCAATTCTTTTCAAATACTAACAAAATTAACCGGGACTTTAACAATATAACAAATATATAATTCATCTTGAGATTTTTATAGAAGCTTTTAGAATTATATATATCAATATTTTTTGCTATTTTAACCTTACATTTCAAATATTTAAACTCCTTCATATCAAAAAAATTATACTCTTTAAGTACCTCAATTGGTAAATAATATTTATCAGACAACTGTAAAACTGTAATTTAGCACTACCTTCCACGTACTATTAAACGGTCGCCAGATGGCGCCACATGTTCTTGGTTAGAAGCGCAAGCAAAGCAAGCACAAGCTCGATGGAAGGCGAAAGACTTCGTTAGCAAAATGATGGAGTGATGTTTGTGAATCTATGTTTTATATATGTTTTGTATCTTGTCTTGTGTTGTGGAACGTGTCAAATATTAAATAATATTTATTCCTGAAACCATCACGTTTGTTCATTATCTCGTCCTGAAATAATAACATTAGAGAGATACACAACTTAATTAAAAAAATTGTCAATGTCTAATAATTCTTCTACATTAATTATTATTAAAATTCACAGTTCTGAAACCTTTACTCTAAATTTCTACGTGATCCTTATCACTAACAATATTCAGATCACCAATACTCACATGTTGAAACTCTTCAAATATATATATATATATATATATATAAATTTGAAAAGTAGAAAATAAACAAAATATCAAGCATTTTCAAACAATTTTTAATTTTTTTTTAAAAAAACCTTAAAGTGTTTGGAAATAGATGAATAAAGAATAATATATTTAATGGTGTAGAACGCTTTTGGGTTATTCTCGATTTATGGGCCTAACTATACCCATATAAATGTATTTTTAAGAAATTGTTATAACACCAAAAACATAAAATGAAAATGTTCTGAAAATTAAAACCCCAAATGCAAAAAAGCTAAAACTAAGTAATTCGAGATAAAACTCAAATTTTCAAGAAAAACAAACCACGTGTATTAATATAACGTTTACAAAAAAGGCAAACGGATTTCAAAATTTAGATTATATACAATTTGAATTTAGAAATGACATTTCTTCACTTTGGATGAACATTAATGCCTTACTTCAAATAAAAAAATACTTGAAAATCATCAAATTATATAAAATTTTGCGAAGTAGCTAAGTACCAACCTTCTCAGAAAGTGGAGTAAAATTCTTAAGCGTTAGCAAAATGCAAAAAGGAAAAAAAAAACAACATTTTTTTTTCCAGAATGCAAACACTAAATTTTAGAAATGCTCTATCAAAATTCAAAGGTCAGTACAATAACTAAGAACATTAAAACAAAAATTACAAATAAGAATTTACAAATCCAAAAATTTAAAAAGAAAATAAAAAGGCATAAAATGTTTAATTAATTTAGAAACACAAAAAATATTATTTAGCAAGATCATCTCTCAAACTACTTGAAATTAAATCCAAAAAGAAAATTATAGGAAATATTTGAATAGGAAACATAAGAATATTAAAAAATTGAAAATAAATATAAATAAATTAAAAAATAAGGAAATTATAAATTAAGAAAATTTATTATATGCAAATATAACTGAAGCTAAGAGATATTTAAAAATTAATAAAAAAAATTGATAAATAAAAATTTTAAAAAAGATAATCATAGACAAAAAAAATTAGGATAGAGGGAAAAAAATTAAGAAATTACAAACGACATCTAAGAAAGTTATAAACAAATTATGAAAAAAACAAGAATTATACGAAAAAAAAATATATAATTAACTAATTTCATAGTTTTTAATGTTTTAAGTTTCTCTTTATAAAATTAATTGGATAATAAACTTTATCATATGTAAAAATAAAATTATTTTAATTCTTTTGAATACTGGAAGGTAAATTAAATATTAGATATTTCTAAGTAAAATACTATAAAAAATACTTCTAATACACACATATGTATATAAATATTATATATATATATATATATATTCACACATGTTTTTTTCTTCTTAAATCGTAACACTCGTCACATCAGGATAAATTCTTTTCTATAAATAACCTGTATTGATCAAATTATTGCAAGAAATCTTAAAAATGACATTTATAATTCTGCATAGTTAGCTACATGCACTAATTCATAGATGTACTGCTAATAAAAGTCACATGTCCGGTTGATTATCCCCAGAAATATTTCAATAGTACTGTTTGATGCCTGTTTCATATTGTTTGTCATTGCATCCTTGGATCAAAACTTATGTTTTACCAACCAAGGCCGTTATATAAGTTATTTAAGCACTGCTTAGAATACCTGGTAAATGTGGTAAATGTCTTATAAAAGTTATAACAGTTAAATGCCATTATGTTAGTGAATGTAAAAATTGCTTAACAATGAAGGATTTTTCTTTACTGAATGCAAGTTATTAAGCAGTTCATCTGTTTAGGTACAAATAAATAATTGATTTAGTTTAGAAAGATAAGAAAAAAAAAACAATATTTCTTGTCAAAAATCAGTTCTTCATGAATTCATTACTCATTGTATTAATTACTTCCATTAAACGGAATAAAATCGAATTCATATTGAATAATTATCCGAGGAAAAGCGTTTCAGTTTGCTTTATTTTAAACAAAATTCATACGTATCAGTCAATTGTCGAGCGTAGCAACAGGACTCTGATCGAGGAAATGTCCGAATCGTTCAACCAGTTACATATTCGATGATTTTGCAGGCAAAGTAAGAATATATGTCCATTAATATAAGTAATCCCATGAATTTAGAACGCGCATTTTCCTGTTGAAATTCTGAAATTCACATGTTTATCGAGTATGAGGTTAAATAAACCTCAGCGGAAATACAACTTCACCGGCATAGCATCTAATGCGGATATAACCAACACTGTACTCTAATTCAAGGCGAGATTCACCAGGAGAAAAACATGCATCAAAATAAGTCACCGGTGTCTATGTTTATGAGCCTTTTAAATTATAAGGGTGGATCCTTCTCTTCAGGGGAATTTTGTAAAAGCGATATATTTCTACTGTGCAGAAGAGGCTAATGAATTATTGTTTGAATTTGCAACAAGTTGGGTTGATCTTGTGCAGTTACTTCAAATATCTGATTATAAAATGTCATCTCATTGTATCTTCAATTTAACCCAGGAAGTTTGTTCGTCATTCGTAGATTGTTTGGTCACGGTGTGGCTTATAAAACTTTCAATCCGTGAAGTAACTTTAATTGGTCGGTTTTTCAAAACTCTTTGTGCTATTTTCTCAAATTCTTGGAGACTATCGTCTTCATCTAGCCAGTTACAAAAAAATTCAGATGTTTCTTTCAATATCTTGGAATCTGTCGTTTGCTTCTTTATTTACTTATAGAAAATTACCATATTAATTTTATTAATAAACATTTAAGAAATAATTAAATAAATTCAACATAATATATATATATCCCTCGTAAGAATCCTCAGTGAGCAACGAATCATTGTAAAATGCTACATAAAAATTAGAAAATGCAACGTACAATTTTTCCAAAAAAAATATATAACTACGAACGTTTATCATACGCATGTGTTTTTGAATGATTTAAGCGTTTTCAAGATGGCGAGACTACGTTGAAGATGTTTCATGCCTGGGCCACCCTCCCACGTTAAAAGCTGATGACAATATCGAAAAAATCGGTAATCTGGTTAAGTATTTGTCAGTCGGTTTTGTGCGATTGCGGAGATTGTTGGGATCTTCAAAAAATCAGTACGGTACTTTTTTCCTACAAAAACAATGCCCAGATCATTTCAAATTGTCTTTCAAGAGGTTTCTAGTCAAGTACAGCATTCCAATGTTAGAACATCCTGCTTTATAATCTCACCTTATTCGCAGGAATCTGAATAATGAAAACTCCTATCTGTTTCGTAAGGTGAAATCTGCGTTAAAAAGAACAAGATTTGAATGCGATAAATAAGTGAAAAGAGAAACGGCACGTGTAATGAAATAGCTTACAGAAGACTTTCAGTACTGTTTCGAACAATGAAAGATTCACATGGAAAGGCGTAGGGATACGAGGGATTCGTATATTGATGAGGATAATTAGA
>BMAW01023564.1:0-19143 GCA_019974015.1 Nephila pilipes | reverse complement strand
TATATATATATATATATATATATATATATATATATATATATATATTGAATATTTTGCGTATTTTTAGAGATAGTGTATTTATCCAGTTATTAAAATGTTGTATAATTTTTTTGGATTGCCTTTCTTAATAATTACATTTCATAAAGACAAACTGTTTTAATAACTTTTGAATACTTTAAAAAATTTTATTAATTGATTTGATTTTCTTGATACATGGTTTCTTAAAAATAATATTTAAATTTTTGCATGATTAGTATATCTCAGTAATTTTATTTAATTTCGTACAGTCAATCTATCAATCTAGTTATATTGTTTGAGGGAAATACATATTTATATCGCGCCATATTGGAATAGCGTTTTGAACATCAAATTCGCTTGTTAGAAGTTAAATTTATAAAATTTTATTTAAAAGATTTCTTAAAAGTGTATAGATAAAATTAGATTATTTATACATTTGGGTTTTATTTAAATACATTTGTTTCCTTCTTTTCTTTTACTTTTATCTATCGTTGAATTACTGTTCGATTTCAAGATATTTAATTATGCTTAGTCTATACCATCTTTGAAAGTATAATTACTGAAATTATGATGGTTGGATTTGTGAAATTAGATTAAACACATTTCTAAATCTAAAAGATTGAGAAAGCATTTGAATTACCTTGTCTGAATTTTTATATTTTTCTTAATCCTTTTGTCTTGAGATTTCTTTGTTCTTTTATTAAAGAAATATTTTTAATTTGGTTGCAATTTTTAATTCGTGGGGTTCTTCCATCTGAATTATTATCATTATGTATAAAATGCGTTCTTTAATTCTTTTATAATATATTTAAATAAAATTGATGATTATTTTATGTAACATTAATTTGATTGTTTTTAATTTTGTCTTCATGATTTTTTTTTCTTTTGTCAATAATAGTTTTAACTAAATATATAAAATTTATAATATTTTATTCAGGAACTTTGATTTAATTTTATTTTTATTGGATATACTGTGTAATTTAGTATGATTTCTTATAATTTAATGTAATGTCTGATTAACTTTTATACACGCACTCACATATATATACATATATATATAATTGTACAAATGGAATTTCGGAAATATTATGGCAGTAAATATCAATTATTACGGTTGCAAAATAAATACTAAGATGTAAATACTATGAAACTAAAAAGAAATAATTACCAAATATCTAGTATGCACCGAAAACCTATAACACTTGATATTTATATTCTAAGCAAATATTTTTTGTTTAAAACTAAAAATAAATCTTAAGACTAGAGCACTCAATAAGAAATATAATACATTTTTACTTTCGAATTGCAAAAAAATGTTTTATAATTTTTAGTGAAAATTTAAAGGTATAGAATCAAAATTCCTAGAAAAATTATGATCATTTATTACGGATTTTATTTTAATTTTATATGTTATAAAAGACGTATTGACTAATACTTTAAAAAAAACTTTTCAAAATTATTAAGTTTAAATGTTAACTTACTAATGTGTAACTCTTAATAAATATTTCTATTTTATATCAAATTTAAGATACTTTGTAGCTACAATTTAATATTAGTAAGAAATGTATATGATTTTTTTTCTGTATCATATAAGGCTAAATGTAAAAACTTTTATATGAAGGTAGAAGTGTTTTAAAGATATAAATGTGTCAAAATGTAGTTAGAATTAATTCAGAATTAATTGTTATGAAACCACAAAATTACTATAAATAAAGAAAAATATTTGAAAGGTTTTTTTATGTTATTTAATTAAAAGTTTTATAAATAAAAATGTGTTATGTAGTCTAACTTACTAATTAAAGAAGCATCAAAAATTTTTAGTGTCACATTTAAATATTTTAGTTTCAGAAGTATTCATTGAAATGAACAGAATCTATTAAAATTACACAAATACCCATTATTCGAAAAGTAATTAAGAATAAAAAAATGCTTAAAATAGATATATTTTGAAAAACTGTGACTTCCTCTTTTCTTAATCAGCTGTATAAAAGAAAGATTCTAAATGAAAAAAAAATATTTGTAAGAGATTTGCATACCAAGAGGTACAATAGAGTTTCTCAACCTGCATCTAATCAAATCAAATCTTTTATTTCTCTTTCACTGTAATATTTTCTTTTTTCGTAATTCCGGGAAAAAAATTCACTATTTCCATTTCAATCTGGAAGAAAAGTGTTTCACCTATTGTTGTTTTAAGTGATAAGCCTAGCTAAGTTTCTTCAATTTAAGCTGATAAATTTCAGTCACTGATTCTTTTCTTTTTTTTTTTCAATTCCCGCTGATAAATATCTGCCACGTATGGAAGTTAATCCTATAAAATGAATAATTATTTTCTGGATAGTTCATTTAATCGAAATATAGATTTAAAATGAAGTCATCCTGATTTACTGTTGGCTAATATAAAATGATTTTATTACTCTCCACACACACACTATTAATTCTAGGCACTTCATCTTAAGATTGCATGAATAACGAAATATGAAATTAATTAACAAATTTTAAATTATGAAAGAGAGAAATTAACAACTCTATATAAAGTAAAAAGACTAATTTTCAAATACTCGAATCAACTCGTTAGAGACTTTTATTCAAAAATAGTTTCATAGATATGGTAAATCTATAAAACTTCCTCGAAATTGCAATTTTTATTTACACAATTAAAAATTTCCCTAGATATATCGTATTAAATAACATTCAATACATACTTATGTTCTAATAGTTATTAGTTTTCAGAATTAAAGGATATTGTAAAGTTTTGGTAATTGTTAATTTAATTCTTATTCTTATTCTTAAGTATACTTTTTCTTATAATTTGTAACCAAATATTTTAATAACGTCTGCTTACACTAAAATTTTATATTTTTTTAATCAAAAGTTTTCAGTTCCAAAAAAAGCCTTGATATTTCATCAACTTTTTTTCATATGATCTATTTTACTGAAGCTACAAAATATATCTAAAACGTGGGATTTCAATATATTATTTCATTTGAATCTCACACTACTATATATGCCGCTATAGCCAAGTGGTTTTGGTAGTCAATTGAAGACCAGCGTTATTTCCAGTCGTGGTTTCGAGCTCAGGTGCCACTAAAAACCCATTTCATGGGAGGAGGGATGAAGCTTGTTAACTCTTTCGAGATCCCAAGTCCTGCCTGACGTAATGCGGAAGGCTCGTGAAGGTGCCAGTCCAAGCGTCATCTCCTAACTTGTTTGAGGTCCAAATTAACGAGGTCTGTCTCCAATAGCTCCCTTGTTGCTTCTGATTGGCATGTTGATAAATCTTCAACTAATCTCACTTTTATAGGAGTCCCAATTACAGCCACATACCTTTTGTAAGTACATCACATGTATACTTTCTCAATATTATTCGCACAGTTATATATACTTATAAGTTTACAAAAAAGATGTTCTCTTCACAGTAACAATCAGAGAATATGTATACCTATATGTATATATATATATATATATATATATATATATATATTAAATAAATTAATAGAAAAATTACAACTAAAACTAATTTAAATATAATTAATTTATTTACATTTTTCTAATGCATATCGATGCTTTGGCGGAAAATATATAATCAGTTCTCATGGCAAATTTACACCCTATCAATATATTAAATATTTGTTCGAATGTATTTATAACCTAAATTAATACAGATTCCTCTGAGTAAATCAAAAATTTCGACCATACTTCAAAAACAAATAAATAATTTTTACATGAATTCAAAACAAAGGAATCAAATATGCACGAGATTGTGTTATAGAAACAGAAATCTATAAAGAGAAATAAAAGGGAATTAATACTTTAGAGAATTTCCGAGACAAATTCTGTAAATATTTAGAGCTTTTTCGTTTCTTAATTTTCATAATTTAAACAACTAAAAAATATTTTCCTTTGATTATAGGAAAGGTAAAAAGCAACGATTTCTAACTTATGTATTCTTTCCCTGTGATTTTATTTCATTCAAAAGGGGTCCTATGAGTGAATTCATTTTGTGTTAAGACAATACAATTTTAATAGTATAATTCCGAATTACTGCTTGAATTATAATTTTAATTTGTTGCAGTAACACATTAATATTAATTAATTAATGTTAGGAGATGTGTCAAAGTATATATATATATATATATATATATATATATATATTTTTACCTCAATAAAAAATGAAATTAAAGTATTAGCTATTTTAATATTTTGAAAGCCTTTTCTTCTCTGAATAATACATTTTAATTTAAAAAAAATATATTCTAAAAACTCTGAAACATGATTTTTGTGAAAGATGACTCAAATGCTGCGTATGTATTTAATTTTTTTTACATTTATTTCAATTTTGAAACTAATCGAGATTATAGATAAACATAATCGTGATAATAATAAAGTTTCACAAGTCTCTGTTTCTCATTTACTTGTAATTTTGACAGATTCAAGTTTTGTAAACTGCTGATTAATTGAAATTGATTGACTAGACTTGGGGAAATTTACTTTATTCGTAACGAGAAATTGCGAAGATTTTCCTTATATACATTTCTCTCTCAAACATATATAGAAGAAATATATATATATATATTTCTGTATATGAGAGAGAAATATTTACGTATATACGTATTTACTTAAAATCACCTTCAATATACAATTCTCTTCTATCTCTACAAAGCATCATGCGAATCTTTCATTGTTCGAAACAATGCTGGATGTCTTCTTCTGACAGCTCCTTCAGGAAACATGCCACTTTCTCTTTCTCAGGTCAAATCTTGTTCCTTTTAATGCAGATATCAGCTTAGGATATAAATAAAGCCGCATGACGCAATATATATATATAGCATTATATTATATAATATAAATATTTATTTTGTATTCTTGTATATGATTAGTTTCGTATTACACTTATTGCAGTATAAAAATTTTATTTTTTTATTCGACTCTGTCTTATTTGTCTTAGTCTTATTATAAGCTTTTATTATCATTAACTTGTTAATAACAAGAAAATTTACAATTTTTAAAATTTTGATGAGTTTATATTTTTGCTACAGTAGAGCAATTAAGTTAAGTATTAGCTTATATATTTATTTCGTAATTCTGTAAAATTTCATTAACTATATTTTTATTTTAAAAATTTCCTCAATGAAGCCATTCTTGAGATTTTAAGAATTTTCAAATTTGTATAATAATTACTTTTGTTATAACCAACAGTATTTTAAAACGTTTTTCTGAATTTCACTTGGTGAATGTGTCATCAAATTTTCGATCGTTAATTTAACCAACTTCCCATCAAGCTAGAGCTTTGAAATTTTGGGAATCATTCGTACTCGCCTAACAATGCAATATTTAGACATTTGCGACAAGTTTTAACTAATATTTTCTTTAATAATGCAGTTTAGTCCAATCACTTAGGCGCGATTTCAAAAATTGGCACCAAACTTGGCGATTTTTTTGGGCTGAACATTAAGTCCGTAAAACGGACCAGGGAAGCCACATTTGGCAAAATACCACCAAATAGTTCTTGTCGTCAAGGGTGATTGGGTTAAATTGCATTCTAACCATTTATTTGACCGGATGAATTAATTAATTTTAGTGAGTTTTAACGCTTTTATGTATTTCACTTGGTGTGTGTCTGTCTCTGCGTGTATCAGTGTGTCATCAAATTTTCTATCATTAATTTAACCAACTTCCCATCAAACTAGAGCTCTGAAATTTTGGGAACCGTTCTTACTTGTCTAACATTGAAATATTTAGATATTTGCAACCAGTTTTATCTAATATTTCAATAATTTTCTTAAATAAACTTTGTCACCATATAAAAACGTTGTTTTTAAAAACGTTGGTTTTTATCTCGAATTATTTACTGTAACATTTATTATTTCTTACAACGTTTTTATGTGTTTCACTTGGTGCGTGTGTGTGTATCATTGTGTCAGTGCGGCATCAAATTTTCGATTGTTAATTTAACCAATTTTCCATCAAACTAGAGGTTTGAAACTTTGGGAATCGTTCTTACTTGCCTAACAATACAATATTTAGACATTTGCTACAAGTTTTAACTGATATTTCAATATTTTTTAATAAACTTTGCAACCATTTAAAAGCATTGTTTTTAAAAACGATGATTTTTATCTCGAATTATTAATATATGATATAGTGCATATTTCAAGACTGATTATTCATCCGACTCAAAACAGGAATAGCGAACAGAGAAATACATCTACAATTGCTAATTCTTGGTAATTCTTTACTTCATTTTACTTTTCAATCCTTCAAGGAGTGTATATCAAGTTGTAGAAATACTTAATACAAACTAGCATCTAAACTTTATAATCAAAGCTTTCCTATCTAGTGCTTAAAATGTCAAACCTTATTTTGTTAATCGATGTTCAGTTAACTACACTGATGATCATCGATCATTCTGCAAACGAACCTCTTATTAACACTGACGTAGGTCACCTGACTAAAAAAAGTGTATTCTTTTGCTATTCTGCATTGTTTATTGATTTTAAGAAATATGTTGGAAAGATTGAAGAGAGTGTGTTCATGTATATGTCATTTGCAGAAGTTAATTAATTTTCAAAGTTTTGCTAAGAACAAATAATTATTGGAAATGGAAATAACGAGATACATAATGAGACGAGATACATAATGAAATTGTTATAAAATAATGACTTATATGTAAGAAAATTTTATTATGTGTTTGAAAATTTAACCATTCTTCTACATTTAAAATTATACATTACAAATTAAACTTATACAAGTTAACATAATATTCTTACAATTGTTTGTTAGTAAATTGCCGGTAATTATTTTACTTATATAATATATGTATAATTTTTCTTTGGTTTAAAAAGTAAAAACAGACAGTTACTTAAACAATGAAAACCTTAATTTCAATAGTTTTGCTGCATTTGTATGATTATTGGTGTATATTTTACAGGTGATTGGTAAAGAGTTTCCGCTTTAAGTAATTAAATTACAGTTCTTCAACCAACACATAAAAAACAAATTTTGTTACAGAAATTCTGATTAAAAGGTAAAGTCTTAAATTTAACAAATATATAAAATTAATTATCTCAAGCTTCTTTTTCATCATTTCAGAACATAGCCTTACAATTCGTTACAAATAATGTTTCCAATATGTTCAACAAAACAATAATAAAGTGTACTTTTGGAAAGAATATTAGCGGAAAATCGTCAAAGATGTTTTTCTATCTAATGTACATGCTGACCATTTTATATTAATGTCATGGATCGAAGGTTGAGCTTGGAGCCACATATCCCCCCTTCTTCTCCGTCATAATTTTCCGCAAATAAAAAGTTACATATCTAAAAGGGAAATCCCAACCAAATTATCCAAAATAAATTGAATAATATTTATTTTTATTTTAAACTACAAATTTTTTTGTCTTTAAGCAAACATTTCTAGCTATATATCGCTCTGCAAGTTTTTAGTTCGAGCTTTGAATTTGAGTCTCGAGTTAACACTTGGTTTATTTCAATATTAAGTACTAAATGAGCATAAATAATTTACGAATAGTAATAAATAATTTACGAAATAAATAAACATATCCATGTGTTACAATTCTTTTTAAGAAGCTATTGTTTCAATCTCCCCTCCTGTCCATTTTTTATTTTACATTAAGCATTTTTTATTTAAATTGAACATTAAGTATTTAAAATTCATTTTTAAGCCCCTTTAGTTAAAATTTTCGAACAGATGTTGTAAGTTTTAAATATAAATATAAATTATAAAAATATCTATCATATTTTTGTAATCTCCCATTGAAATGTTATTAAATATGCATTCCAATACAAAAAAGGACCAAAGAAAAAATTATTTATATGGGATAAATTTGATAAATATTTGCATGTGTGGCCTGATAATAAAGTTATTATCGAACTTCTGACCTGGACATCACAAGTCTCGTTTTATCGGTTCATCAACGCTAAGTTTATTAGAGTCAAGCTTATCAATAAATGCGTCCAATCCGTTCCTTCAGATCTCAAATCGAATGTATCCTATACAACCCCAAAATCGAATGTCGATGTGCTCATGTAAGAGCAATCGACGTGATGGGCACTATGAACTCGGACCACTTATAAGTCACCCTTGTCCCTGTAACATGTTGGTATAAGTCACTGGGGTCTCAGTAACAGTGTCTCTATAATGACGAATCATTTGCCACTCTGACGATCGTTCTGTTCTCACGTACGGCCGTCTCTCTTAGTCAAGCACCACCATTTAGAAGCCGTGTTCTACCAAGGTTCGAATATTCCTCCCTTTTGCGTAAAATAGCAACATTACTCCAACCCAAATGTCGATCAATCCTTCGATTTGATCCACCTGCTCCTATGAATAATTACATATACTTTCACAAATCGTGACTTATGTTCAAAATGAGTTCGAATCCAAACTCTTGTAATTCTTGTGTCTTGGAATAAAATTTTCTTCGTTTATACTTACCATCTGAATGATTAATTGGAATGCTCTAGAGATCTAGCTAAACATTCCTGCAAAAATCTTATTATTTCTTTGTCTGATCGAGTGTTTGCGTAATTTTTATACAAACTAATATTTATCTCTTAGTATTTTTAATAAGTATGCAACAATATAGAAGCTTTCAATATTAAGCTATACACTGAATGAGCATATAATAATCTCCATAAAAAAGGAATCTTATTTCCTTAGTGAGTTATTGCAAAAGGGTAAATTATATTACATTCGAAAATATTTTTATTTAATTAATTATGAGTAACTGTATTTAACAGAATTTTACTATAATTAAGAGCTTTTTAATAAAAATTTATTGTTTCTTAAATTTTGAAATGATTAATTTAAATAAGCAAGAAGAAAAAGAGCATTTTCCTTTCTAAAATGAAGGCTGTTTTTATCCTTTTCCATTTCATAGTTTTGTGTGTTTATATTTTTTTATCCATAATAAATTTGAATTGCTTAACTTGATAAAATACTTTACCAGATTTTTAAAAGAAATTTTGCTAAAATTGATTTTGATTTTTTTTTTTTTCGAAATAATTCGAAAAACAATACTATTTATTTCTAATTTTGATTCAAAAATCATTATAAAAAGTTAAAATAAGTTATTTACTTTAACTATTTAAAACACATAAAAAAAATTTAAGTCTAGTTTTTTGTATTACATGAAACAAAATCTTTATTTTCATAGAAAAGAACGTCGTATTATTATTGAACACTTATATCTTATTTTAGTTTTTAACACATTATTTGCAATGAAAATTTTCTTGACGTTTTTTTACGTTAGCTCAACACATGAGGGGCACACTGTGGTTCTTTTTAGGCAAAACAAGAATTAATGACGTTTGTTATTCGTATTGTGGAACTAGAAGGCAATATGGGTTGTTTCCTTGAAAGCGATATGACAATATCTAAATTTAATAATAAAGATCAAAATAAAGAATCATTGAGAAATTTGAACAGATTTAGATGTTCTAAACATAATCCGAAAATTTAAACCGACAATATCAAGAACATCGTAAGAAATTTAGACTACTATTTTCTCGAAACGGATTTCATCATGTACAATTGACTCGTTGATCGTCTAATTTTATGTCACATTTGTTACAATGTTAAAAATTGTTATTTTTGTGAGATCTCTGGGATTATCAGCTATCCTAACGCTTCATACATAATGCTCAAAGCAGACTATTTTTTTAAAATTTATAATGGTAACAATATATATTCACTTCCACACTTTGTAACGATTAAATTCTAAATTAAATTTCCCAACTGTTCTGCAATTGAATTTGTTTCTTTTTCTATTCATATTCATCTCCATCATTTATTTTTTTACTATTTCATTACTCTTTCATGGTACGTTTATTTATATGCCTTAAAGTGTATTCGTCGTTTGATTGTAATCTATGTATTTAGAAACATTTTCCCATAATATTAATCAATTTCGTATCAAGAATACCGGACGTGATTCAAAAGCTAACGAATCTGTATTTATTTAGTGGTACAGTTCTGATGATAATACAGATTTCGTTTTAATTACATAAAATGCAATTTTGCGAATTTATTGTAATATGGATCTTATTTAATCAGTGATTCCCTAAAAATGCTGCTTGATACAAAATCAAAAATATTGACGACTGCCGATGGCCTTATAGCAATTGTTTCTTCTGAAATTTATGAAAATGAACTAAGAAACTGCGATAAAATATATAAAGTTTGAGAATTCATTGATTATATTCCCGTTATAACATTCTAAATTATATTAAAATTAAATTCAGTATCTGTTAATTTTTATATATAAATTGAATTTGAGTTGATATATCGTTATATATAAATGGAGAAGAAGATACTGTAAAAGTTAGATAACTGAAAAAAGAGATTTTGGTATAAAAGGAAGCATTGAATTATTTCATCCAATTAGTAACAAAAATTAATCCAATCTTTAAGGTAACAGCATGACACAAGTATATGACATGAGAATACATTATTAGAATTTCTAGAAAACTTTTTATTTTTAATGTAACTAAATTACTTATGAAATTCGACTTTCTAAGAATATACAAGTTTCTAGTAAATGTTGTAAAATGGTTCTCTTTTCGGTGGAATTTACAGCGCAACGAAGTATGGAGGAGTTGATAAATAAAAGTGAGGAAAGAGAGAAAAATGTGAATAAAATTTCAAAAGATATTATATGTTTCCCAACTTAATTTTATCTTGTAAAGCGAATTGAAATAACAAATTGTAAAACATGCAAGCGAAAAACAGAGAAATACCTTAAATCTAGAAGTAAATTCTTTGAAATTCTTAAAGTTCCTAAAGTCTATCTATAATATTATTAAAATTCTCATGCATATGATTAAATTCTTATACAGTGGGAAATTTTCACAGGTTGTAACAAATGTTAAACTAGTGTTAGACGTTTCCTCTGTAGTAAGCTATTTAAAAACTTTAAATGCATGAAAGTGTTCCAAACTTCACTTCACTTTGGAGTTTTGTGTTCAACATTATTTCTAAAAGAAGTTTCCATTTTTCTTGGTAAACAATGAATAAAATTTTATCTATTGATACAGTTGCTTCATTTTCATACTAGAAACTTCTTTGCATAAATATATTAATTCAAATTGAAGATAAATTAATAATATCATTTAACAAGAAAAATAAGGATTCATTTACTTCATTTTCACTTTTCCGTTTCACTAGCCAGAAATATAACATACATAAAAAAATACTTGCCTGAAAGAAAACTTTAACAATACTTCAAATAAGTGATAAAAATTTTCGACTTTCATTGCAACGTCGATTTCTAGAAGCCATTAAGAAAATTTCTTTTTCAAATGGCAATGATAAGCGAGCTCCATAATGGAAGAAGAAAAAAGATCCATCGCTACGTAAACAATACTATTATGACTTCTGCTTTTCTTCTTTTAGCTCTATGTAAATGTTCGAAGCCATTTTTGTGCTGACAGAGAGTTTTTTGCATATTTTAAGTGTTTCTGGAAAAGATCCCTTTTCTTTGAATTCGGATTTTCGAAGTCAACGTAATGTCGTAAGAAAACGATCAGCCTAACGATGCAAATCGACTATGCTGTTTAAAAATGTGTTAATTTTTGTTTGAAACATAGAAGTTTGTGTTTGGAACACTTTGTGTAAATTTGAGAGATGCTTACATTCTAAGTTTCTAACTTATGTAACAAAGTAAAAGACTGAATAAAGGAACATTTTTATTTAACTAATTCGCACTTCGAAGCAAAAGTCTACCAAATTAAATGTTACGAATTTTCTTATATTCATTTTTATCAACTTTTGTTTCTATTCAACTAGAAGAAAATATAGTTTCTGACATTGCTTTCAAGATAGTTTGAATGAAATTATTCTGTGCCATTTAGTGATATTTGTACTAACCCAGTATTATAACCCTTACTAACTTTCTCAACTCTCACCGACCCTGGAAAAAATGGCATCCTTTGTCAGTAGAAGAAATAAATTATAATGTTAATATATTATAGTTAGTTAAATTTTACAAAGATTTTCCAATGATTAGATGATTTTCATGCATTTGATATATCATTAAAATAATCTTAATTTAAAATTTTCTAATACTTCTCTTTTACTGCTTTGACTTCAGACTCCTGAACAGTTTTTGAATTTCTGATTCTTAAATGAGTATCTACCAAACGTTTGACTACTGATAACTCACACTTTAATTTTTTTCTCCCTCTCAGAAATTTTTACACCCATCGATTCATAAATTAATAAACATTTTAATCAATAAATGTGATAATCCATTAATATGATTTTTAATTAAGTTAATTAATTATTCCTGTGACATCATAATTTGATTATCTTTAAGCCATTTCGTCCAGCTGCCACAAGAATTACAGATGTTATGAAGCGCATTTTCTTTTAAGATTGGTTTGTTCTTCTTTATACATTTATTCTTATTTCTGAACCTAATTCGAAACTTATAATTAATGCAAATAAACAGAATGTTCCAAGTTTTCTCTGATAGCGTAAGTTGAATTCCATTTGTTGGATTATTAAATGTAAATAATGATTCTAAAACATAAGACTTCTTACTTTTAATACATAAAATGCTTTGCTAATAATAGAGTACTCTTATTATATAGAAATCTAATTATATTTAATCTGAAACTTTCATGAGTATTTATCGGGAAATCTAAGAGAATTTCATAAAACTATGAAATAATAGATACTTCAGATCTTGCGTCTTTCCATAACCACAAATTTTTCTATTTTTATCTGTAAGTAAAAATAATTTGCTTTGAAGTTGAAGTTTATTAAAGAGGAAAAACTCTTATATATGTTATCTGTAATTTATAGCAAGGTGTATTTCGCAAGGTAGCAAAACGTTGAAAAGATAGTAATTGAGTTAATTAGATGGAAAGGAGTTCAATATTTGTGTTTCATTATTTATGGTATTTTCAACAGTTCTTGTAATTCATGTTATTTTAGTACTTATAACTTTATTCGAGCTTTTTTCTAGAAATTACATACAAGTCTTTCTTAAAATTTTTGATAATTTTGAAATACACTTATTTAATTAGTTTTGTTTGAGATGTCACAAGCTGTAAAAGAAATAAAAGTAATTATAAACATATTTGAATGAGAACTTGCAGTAAAATAATCACCAAACGACTATGCATTAAAGATGTTTAAAGTTTTAATTAACTCATTTATTTATTAATTCAGTTTCTATAAAATCATCTTAAGAAAATGGAAAAACTAAAGCACAAATATGCAAAATTTCTGAAAAGGAAATTTTGCCTATAAGGAGTAAATTGAGGAATTGAAAAACTGAACGGAATTCATATTTGATTTATTTTATAACCGAACTGTGCAATAACAGGTCACATAAAAATTTTAAAACGTCTTTACAAATGAGGACTTATTTAGAATATATTTCATTATTACAATCAACAGATAGAAATGAGAAATACTTCTTAACAAAATACTGATTAAAAATATTATGAGGGTTTTAATGTATATCGAAGTTCTTTCTTATTCTTACCATTTTGACCTGTTTTTTTTAAATATTTTTAACTTGTTTAATGTTATAATTGGTTACATTTTCAAAATATATCTTGAAACGATAAAGCCCTCTTCCCTTTATGACAATATTCGGTGTTGTAGTTATTTAAAAAAAAATATTTTAAAATAATATTTTTTCTGTAACGACACAGCTTGACAATTGATAAGAAAGGATAAATTTATGCAAAATGTTATATCCAACCCACTGAATTGGATAAAAGGTAGCACACAAACTGTTTAGGTAAATGGAATTTTAAGTATAAGCAGAAAATATCAATTTAAGTTTTTCGAAGCCATTAAGTTTAATTCTATCTCATTGAAGGGAGAATTAACGTAAATCATCGTTTGAATGACTATGATTACGGGAGAGAAGGTGAGACTCGGAACTTGTCTAAGTATCACTGAAGCTGCCACAGCAATGAGTGCATTAAAAGCGTCATTTCGTGGTAAAAAGAGGAAATGAATGAGAAAATACTGGTTAAAAGAGCACCACATCCCCAAAGAATGCAAACATATACTTAATAGCAAGAAACGGAACATAAATATCATTCCGGATTAGACAGGTGTAACCCGCACTCGTGAATCTACCAGAAAGATTTCTCGATGATTGAATCCAATTGTCTTGTAATATACGATGGTATGTTCAGTACATTCAGAAACATCAATATTATCGAATAGAAATGATACAATAGTGTAAAGAACATTTTCATTGGAATCATTACAATGATCCTGAGTTATAACCTCCGAAGAATCTCGATTCACCATTGAGAAACGATTCAACTACAGAGAGAAAGGGGAATCCGTTACTGACTATTGAACATTCATGAAGTTAATCAATATGGTAGATGTATCATAGGGTGAGTAAACATTATACACAATGACAATCAAAAGTACACTTATATAACAGCTGTACTGCATCGAGATTCTTGTGATCCACATTTGTCTCTTTTGGAGTGCAGTGGATCCAGGCATTTTGCTTTAAGAGTGACAATGCAAGCCCACAGAGAACAATGAGCACAGGACAAACTCTATAGAGCAAAGATAATGAGCGCATGGTTTGACTTGCTATTTGAGTGAACTTAAATCATTTTGAACATGTTAGACAGATTAGTTTATTAATATGATTCGCAAAAGAATCAATTGCCTCGAAATGTACAGAAGTTCAAAATTGCTTTGTGGGATGAAAAGGACAACATTCCTCAAGCTACATTGGTTAATTCAGTAGAGAACATGAGAGCAAATGTCAAATGTATATTTCTGTAAAAGGAAGAAATACTTCTTACAGAGTGACTTATCTGTCATTATTCCAATCAGATAAATTTTCGTGACTTTGGAAATTGTTCCCAGCAGCAAAAGGTTTTTATTTTGATTTTTTATGTTTTGAATTCATTATATTTTAAATTATACTTAACGCACTGTACCTTCAAGGGGTGTTCAAATGAAAGAGTACGAAACGACATTGTAGGTATAAATGAAGACTTTATCAAAAGTATTCAACATACGGCTGAGCATAACGATTCCATTGATTTACGAGTCAAAGGATTCCTTGTTCCCGGAATTTCTAGGGCCGTGATGAGATCCAATCCATCACAGCGTCCTCGAGATCGTCGTGCGAGTTGAAGTGCTTCTTTTTCAGATATTTTTTCAGAGGACCAAACACATAGAAATCTCTGGGCGACATGTCCGGGATGTAGGGCGGATCGTTAAGCTGCGTCCTCTTGAACTTGGTCAGTTCTGCTAGTGAAATCCTGGAGAGATGTGAGCGTGCATTATGGAGCAGACCACACCCTCTGTGATCAAACCAGGTCTTTTGTTCTAGATGGACCTGCGTAGGCTACGGAGTGCCTCAAAGTATACATCGGAGTTAATGGTTCTTTTGTGTTCCAGGAACTCAACAAGTAGTGGACCTTAGAAGTAATTGGATGGTGCTATTTATAAAAGCCTCTGCTCCCTCCTTCAAATGCGGGAGCCCCGCGCATGCTCCGATCCCCATCGGAAACTATTTGCATCCCTAGATATCTCGTTTCATTCTCACATAGTGGCATATTCAAATATGTTAAAGGTTACGTTGTTACGACGTTTCATGCATATTCGTTTGAACACCCCTTGTATATTTTAAATATATATAAGTTTCATTTCTTTTATCATAGTATGTTATTAATTATTTAAAAAAATTGTATTTTCTTAACAATTTTAATAAGTGTACAACTTATCTAAAAAGATAATTTTCGTAATCAATTTTGGTAGTCAACAACTGCTTAAAAAAATCAAGGGGTAGTGAATATTTGTGTAAAAAGTACTAACATAAGCAAATGAAGGGGTAGAAATCTAAAAGGCGGTTTCTTCACTTAAATGGTTTTCCGTCAGAAAATTAGTCTAATATTTGTGAGGCAAGAGAGGTTAAATAATGTGTCCTAAATCTTCAGTGCGACAAACATTTGATTGGGTAAAGATTTCTGATCATTATTTTGAAAGACATTAGCCCCGATCGATAAATTATTGTTATCCAATTCTAAAGAATAATAACAGACACTTTTATGAATATAGTCTTCATTATTTTACTATTGCTTGAATTAAGGTATCATTTTATAAAGAAAGAAATGAAAACAGTGAGACATTCCTAGTGATATGCTGTCTTGACTGTATCGGTCCGAATATCTGCTCAAAACGTTTGCTTACTGAGAAAAACTTTGTTTATTCGTCAGAGAAAAGAATCAAAAGTATGAGATTGGGAATTGTTTCTGAGCGTATTCTTTTTTAGGGAAAAATTCTATTTTCTTTCAATATTTCTAACACAGGAGAAATTCAATGCAGAGCTTGTGCCTTTTTTTATTGCCCAGTTGTTATGTTTCTGAATGATATACACCTTTTTATTCAAAAGAATTGAAGAAAATAAAGTGAGAAGTATATATTTTACAATTCGAAATTTGATATTTTTGGTGAGTGAAAAAAGGTGAAAATTTTTCATTTTTTTTTCTTCAGTCAAGAAAAGTTAAGTTTGAGAGAACAAAGTTAAAATGCCTATAGGTGTCCAACATAAAACTGTATTCTTTAGACTTCAGTGGAATGCTATGCAAAATCGATCCAGTTATTTTTCTATTATTCTAGAATTCCATTAGCAATAATTTTCCATTCATTTTATGCATAAAAATTCTAGGTTGATATACGTGCTTTATAGTCCATAACACCGATTTCCGGATGTTAATATTTAATTAATTACTAGGATGTCAAACCTATCGAACTAAATTTCACTCATCCATCAAATAAACTGTGTGAAAATTAGTGGTTATGTGGCAGTCTAAATTGGTGCACTAAATTAATTAAACTTCTATACTGAAGTATCATATATTAACTAGCTGATCTAAGTTACGAAGCATTTCTAATTGCATAGTTTTCTGTTCAGCATATTTAAAGTAACACTGCATATTCATAACATACACAGTTGAAGTATTATCAATAATATCCAATAATTTCAAATAAGTCCACCAATATAATAAAAACTGAAACTAAGTAATTAATACATTCAAATATCAATAGAAAACAGAATAACATTAATTTTGGATGCATTTTGAAATAAATTTCCGAAATAAATAATAAGCACTTTTACATACACATGTACACTTTTCATGTGCATATAAAATATGAAAAGGATTTCTGAAAATTTAAAAATTACATAAAATGCACAATAATAAATTAATGTCCTAATTCTTTATATTTTTTGTTTGTTTGTTAAAAAAGAATTTTCTTGCCACATTCAAAATTTCATTTGTATGAGAGAGTTTCAGAAATTAAATATATAAGATAATCCCATATATGACACATGAAGAATTAATATGCTATAAAATTGACATCAACTGTATGAGTTAAATAGAATAAAATTATTTCTCGAGCAATATTTTAAGTAAATAAATACTCTATAAATATATCTCTTATTGTAGGAAAAGTCAGAAATTAACCACATGAATCATCGATAATTCTAATGAATTATACATTTATTATTTATGTCTGCATTCTAGTTCAAACATAATAAGCACTTTTAAGGGAAGATAAAAAAATTCATAATCTGTGAGAAACATTATTTTTTAATTAAAGTGTTTTTTTAAGAAATCTTACGAAATTGTTTTTTTAATGAATGAAACATGCCTCATATAAAAGCTAACATAATTATCTATAAATAAAATTAACAATATCAAGTTTCAGTCGCTACGAAAACAATATTCAAAAGATATCAGGACATTGAAATTTACGAAAAAGGAAGAATTATGAAAATTATTGAATTGTTATATCAAATAAAAGTAATACATCTGTTAAAATGAATCTTTTTTCACTTTATATCCTCACTTTATTCGAGAAAATCGTTCTTATCATAAATCTTTAATTATTACATGATGAGTTTTTTTGAAAGTTTTCGGCTGAAGAACTTTTTCGAATTTCTTCAGTGCGAGTACTTAATATTCTATAATAGGCTGAGAAACGCAAGTCTACTATTAACTGGAAGTGATCATTTGTTAGGAATTCTTTTAGAATATCTGAGTACATTAGTTTTCTTAATAGCTAAAGATTCTGAAAACAAAAGCACTTATATATACATATATCTGACCATCAATAACGTGTTTTGTATTTCCACATCACATAGTATTAACTTTTTACTTAAAACTTTTTGCATTGGCTTATAAGATTCAAGTATATCAGACCTTCTACCAGAAATACTTCTTGGCATGTAGTCTTACATAATCGTAAAAACTGACAGAAGATAGCCGAAATATATGGAGGAATTTTGGCCTATACAGTAATTGATATTGCATTGTGATTTAAAATGTGCTTCATAATACAGTGTTCTAAATAGCAGTTCCAACAGATTTTATATTTTTGCAATTTTTATAGTAAATTTTTTTCCAAGTGTAAAAGTGTAAAAAATAACAGTATGCAAGCATTTTACAAAACAATTTATGCTGATATATATATATATGCGTTTTTGTTCAATTTTATTCAAATTTTTTATTTTAAATATTATATTTTAATATATGTCACTATTTCTATAACAACTTCTGATGTCAATTTTCGTAAAACCCATTTTGCAAATATTTATATCTCAGATTATTTCGAGATGATTTTATTAAGAAACTTAACATGTTATATTTAATACAATCATTATATTGCTCATACTTCAATAGTACAATTCACAAATAATTGAGAAGTTTACTTTAAAAAGATTCTTGATTTTTCCTCCTGATTTGCTTATATGGTATAGGAAGCCAATTCTGTCGATGTTTTTATTCATTAAAGCTCATTGTTTCATCTTATTATGAAATGAAGACAGATTTCAATTGAAAATTCCTAAATATTTAAAATGCTTCTAGTAAGAATGTTTTTCGGTAAATTATTATATTCTTTCTTTTCATGTTGAATATTCAAGATTAGTTTACGTAGTACACATTTCATTTTCATTCTTTCTTATTGCAAGATGTAATGGAGGAGGGTTTGTACCGTAAAGCCTGTTTAACCTTACCATTTAGTTTGAAGTCTAAATGTGGATATTTATAAATATATATATATATATATATGGAATTTATTCTGGGAGAAGAATTTAT
>BMAW01023561.1:0-20869 GCA_019974015.1 Nephila pilipes | reverse complement strand
TGTGTGTGTGTGTGTGTGTGTGTGTAAAATCATATTGTGTTTATAAGTTTTGATATACCTCAGTAAGTTTAAGAAATAACAGTATTTTTTCTGCTTCACGACACAGATATATACATATATTGTTGAAACAAAAATTGAAATATATTAATTAAAGTTTAATATATGAACTTTAGCGTAATTGTTCATTTTTAACAAATTTTAAACCAATATGGACAAAATTTGAAAAATAAAAAAAGTTTATTAAAATTACTTTTGAATTTACCATTTTATAGACCATTGTAACTAAAAACACAGGTGTTTCAAGAAAACTTCTTTCCTTCCTTTTTTATTGAAAGAAAATGCTCCTCAGGTAGGCACGTACACCTTAATGATGGAAAAATGATTGTTCTATCTCGTATGCAAAAATATTCTTGCGAAAATAAAAACGTTTTCTTGAACTTTGAATTAGGAATCATAGCTTCCTCAATATATCGTTTAATATGTTAATCTTGCCTTTTTCCACATAATTGTAATTACTGAGACACCAAAGGGGTTTTTATTTCCGTGCTATTACAAAATATCGTCCCTAACCACTTTTAAGAATAAAATGTGAAACGCATGTGATTCGTTAATCAAACATGTTTTCTTCCAATCGATTCATAATAGTTTTAGTTTGAATTGCAATCACCCTACTGACGGACCTCGCGAGTATGTGATGTGGAGGTTAACAGGCATCCTGTTTGGCTATGATGCGCCAAACAGGATGCAACTGTGATGTAGATATTTGAAAAAAAATTTAAAGAAAAAGAATAATTAACTTACATGAAGGAGGATCAAATACAGAAAAAGATCGCTAAAGTATTCCGGGGGCGTATAACCCATGTTTATTTTAAAACATAATCCCCGGAAAAGAAAAATATTTGCCTCAGGGTCATAATTCTCCTTCCTACCTGTAGAATGTAAGCATGAAAGTGAGCGAAGGATTCTTGCAAATCTGAGCCTCGATCAAATGACGAGGGCGGCATCAGATCTGGCTCCTCTCTCTCTCCGTTAAACAACCATTGTGATGACTTGGAGCCTCGACACATTTAATGTATATCAGAGATACTATACAGCGTTCATGAACATGTAATTTAAGACTCCAACTCTTGACTCGTCATAAGGACTCCTACCCACTGAGTCGAAACAACGCAGCTCGTGACCTTGCTATTCCAGCTACAGAGTTCTCCTACGTCCAATCACATAAGCCTCAAGTATCAAGTATTATATCTAGTCACATAGACTTTCTGGAGCCCTCTTACATACGTCTAAAGTTATCTTACTAAAAAAGTCACTTGTCTGAAGCCAATACAAAATAAGTATGATTTATCACATAATTTTCGTATAGGTATGGTATGGATATAGAGATTGGGATATCACCTACCTCATGTGTCAACTCGTATTTTGAAGACAGCTCAAAATTACGAGTTATATAAATATAACGACAGAAGATGTAATGTTAATCTTCGAATTCTTTTTTAATATATCAATTTTTTTCACTTTTGTTCTTTTTCATTTTCCGCTGCTACTTCCCTTCTCTCTAAGTTGCAGGCCTTTCAAGAGAGGGTTTGGAAGCACAGGGATCCAGATTCCTGAAAGTTCCTCGCCGCCGACTGGTTTTGCAAATGTGAAATGGTTCTATTCAAACCCTTTTTTTTTTTTCAAAATGTTTTGTGAGTGATTGAAACGTCAATTTTTGAAAAGTAATCAGATTATTGATCATTTTCAAGAGATCATTTTACTAATGTTTGAAATGTAATTGATGGAAAAAGAAAATAAATTATTTTATTTTTGAAATTTGTCTCATGCTCTAGAATTTGACTTCCCACTGGTGCTCCCTTTTGCTCTTATTGAACTTATTATATAACATTTCTAAAAATACCTTTCTTTACTTAAAATTACCCTTCTTTTAGATAGTATGAAAATTAAGATGTCGGAACCAAGCCTTCGTTAGTTAAGAAGCAGTCAGAGAGATCATAGATGATACAGGTGAAAGGTTCCAGGCTCGAGCCATGAATTCCTGTTTGTTTACTCACTCGAACTCGATGGAGTTTGTAAGAAATTAATTAAATTTCTGATCCGTTATCAAAGCGCGTATAATTAAAAAATACCACAGACAGAATTAAGAAGGATAAACCTTTAAATATTCATGAAAAGAATATGAATATCATTTGCCTTTCTCTCTTCATTTTACTGTGTAATGTAGCAACTATATTATTAGAGATAAGAGAGCATCAAATAATGATCAGAGAGAATGTTATAGATCCTCATTTTAAATTCAATAACCTGCTCAACTACTTCCTTAGAAATTTAAGTGGCAAGTCAACGGGCTACCGTTGCCACCTCATCGTGTTCTATAATAGGATTTTGGTGTCCACAAATGGAGAGCTTTGGTGTCCGATATGAGAGAGGTTTGACAAGAAGCCACTATGTATTTACTTCTGCATTTTTACACATTCACCCACTCATGGATGCCAGCTCATTAATAAATGTAATGCTCATGTTAATTTATAAACGTAATTACTTAAGAAAAACTGATAATAAGGATTTTTACTTCTTATTTTAATAACCTGATATTAAATCAGACATTTAGCATGCATGCTCACCTTGAAGCCATATTACTTTAATATTCAGTGATAATTTCCTTTTTCTACACCTTTATCGCAAGCTATAATACAAATATCAAGGTTTACTAAAATCCTTTAATCTCGTGAGCGAACACATGAGTCATTAATTTCGTTTAAGTGAAGCTGAAATTTAAACTATTTGCATTCTGATTTCATACTCTCTGGAATGTATTGCGAGAGGAAAAAAATAAGTGCATTGTTAAATCCTTTACAGTTGAGGAAGTAATAATTCTGATGACCTACAAACCTATCTGCTGCTCAAGTCATTTGGTTCTTAATACAAGATTAGAGGAATGTATAAGTATTATGTCGAATGCTATATATTCTCTCTCACTTACTTTCTTCGTAGTGTTGAGGTAGTCAAGTAGTCGTAATAAGGCTATTGTCAAGTGGTCAAGATGGAAGTAATATCGCTAATTCATGGCCAATATTACTTCCGCCAAGTCGTGGATTCAAATCATGATGCCACCAAAGATCTGTTGGGTATTAGGGTTAATGTGCATTAAACTGTAGAGGCTCAAAGATGTGTTGTTTCCTCTGACTCCCTAATCCGCCAAAATTTCCAAGCGAAATATATTTCTATCATCTTAAATGCCGTGTAATTAACTATTGTAAAATATTTTGTACTGGGTTCATGAAAAGTTCAAAATATTTTAACTTTCTCTGTAATATCTTATGGAAAAATGTATAAATGTAATAGTGTATAATAATACCGTAAATAAACTATTGTCTAAAAGTATCAAATAATACATGAATTATAATTGTTGGAATAATAAAATTCTTTAAAAAAATTAGATTATTAAAATCACGATGTATACAAAATGGATTATAAACATCGAAAAATCAAAATGAGGGAAATAATTTTTTGAAAAATAGCATCAGTCAAGAAGATAAAGAACAAAACAAGAATACAAACAAATTAAAATTAGCTGTCTCGGGCTTTGGACTGAGATACGAGTTTGAGATGTTTGGTATAGTTTCTACGAAATTTTTTAGACTTGGAAGAAATAAATGTGGTATATTTCTATCAATTCATAATTTTTCAGGAATTTGAGAAACTCGCTTCATGATATTTAAGTTTCAGAATTTTCAGTTTTTGAAGGTAAAACCCACACGTCCTGTAGCATGATTAATTACAATATGTAGAACTTGTTTTGTGGAATTATACTATCTAAAACCTCTAGAAGTATCAATAGATATACATTCAAATGATTTACTTGTAGAAGGAACTTTTTGCATAAAATTAGGTGTCCTTTTTCTTTTCTTTTCTTATTATGTTGATATATCATACAATGTTTAGCAAATTCAGTAATATCAGATCTAATATTACCGATAGTATTGAGAGGTAATTAAATTTAAAATTTTTTAACACCATGGTGACCAAATTATTCATGGCTTGATTTAATAATTTCAAGCTTAAAGAAAATGATACAACTATTTTATACATATTTTAGTTTTTAATAACTATATCAACTTCGACATCATTGTACAGAGATCCAAATAATTTATCATTTTTAGTTGGGTTATGATTTCATTAATGCCAAGCAAAGGAACTGAATGTTGAAGCTGATGAGGAGCCGGATGCCTGACAATATATTTTTTTCTTTTTTAGTAGAGCCCTTTATATATAAATAATCGTTCTATCATAGCCATACATAATTACTTAACTTTAGTGACAGTGAAATTATTTATCTCTTTTGGTTATAACAAGAGCTGTCTGATCAGACTTTTGACCGTGAATGTAGTTATAAAATTTATCTGAAGCATATGTTTGTTCAGTTATGGAGTAATTATCACATAGTCTCTTAAAGTTTTAGAACGATAAGCAATTGGAGGCAAAACGTTTGAAATTTCAGACTGTTTCAATACAGCTCCAGCGCATTTTTTGTGACGCACCAACAAAAATATGGCATGTTGCATCAGGATTATATGAATATAAAACAAGTTTTATTATTAAAATTTGCTTCGAATTTTTAAATGCATTTCAACATTTATCAGTCCAATTAAATTTCCATGCAACAATTTATCTAAAGGACATCCAAGCTTAGTATAGTCAGGAATGAATTTAATGCACACATTTATTGAACCCAAAAAACTTTGAAGATCTTTTACATTACTTGGTGCTTTCAACTTTTTAATAGTTTCATTATTGGTATTGTTAGTATTAACTTTACCTTGTTCAATTTCATAACCTGAAAAGTTAAGTTATCGTTTGGGCAAAAACAAATTTGTATAATTTCAGTTCGATATATTGTTTTGCCAAATATCAAAGACTGGTTTAAGATGATTGCAATGTTCGTTTCTTCTTCAGAAGAATACTTAATCATATCATAGAAGTAATTGCTAGCAAAATCAATTTTATATTTGTTAATGTTCTTTGAATTAATCTATAGAAAATTGCAAGAGCTATTTTAATATAAACGGTAACCTAGCCCATTCATATAAGCCCAAAATTAATGCATAAACTAAGATTTTCAATATTGAATTTATTTTAGGATGAACGGATATATCCTAATATCTTGAAGCTAAATCTAAGGAGGAAAAATACTTTTCATAAGATAATTTGTCTGATAAACTATCCATGAGAGGTAGGGCTCTGAATATGATTTACATAGAATTTTCTGGAACCTATACATAATCTAGTCTTTTACTTTCATCATGCTCAAAAGCTAAAGTTACTGGAGCTGAATAGGGACTACTGATTTCTTTTATTAATCCAGCTTCTTATACTTTCTCACCTTGACTCTTAATTTCTATTACTTCTGAAAGAAGGGTACGATACGATCTCAGACTAACTGGTAAATCAGATTAGAGCACAGGTCTTTGAGGTTTAACTCTGAATTCACCTACATCACTCTTATTTAAGAAAAAGAAGAAATCATACGTTTGATTATTTCTATTAATTCACAACTGTTCCTTATGAAAATCTGTGGAAGACCCTCAGAGGTCTGAGAATGATAGGAATTAACATTTATTTCATTTTTTTATATGACAGGAACTTTTTTTTCGTTTTTGTATTTATTTATTTTGTTTAATTTTTTTTCCCATTTTGATTCATTTGTTGAATGGATTTGGTTAGGTTTGGTTTTATTAACGTCTCACTAGGAGTAACATGAAGGCTATTTGCGTCGGATCTCGTAATTGTGAACCTCGAACAAGTGAAGAGGATTACACCTGAGCTGACACTATCCTCTCCTAACTTCCCCAACACGCCAACGGGAGGACTTTAGGTCCCGACAGATTTAACATGCATCACCTCCAGCTATTCGGTTCCTCTTTTGTTGCACAATGGCTCGAACACGCGATTCAAGGAAAAACCCCGGATGCAAGACCATGACTATTACGCTACCTTTACTTGTTGATGACTGCAATCAACAATAAATTTCAATCCAGCCATTTCTAGCAGTACTAGTATGAAATAAGGTAAATTATGGTCTAGAATATGCATAGTCACAAACCAAGTAATGGTACAAGTTTTTAATAAGGTGAACATACTTTGGGATGTTAATTGAACACTGGGTTTGTTTCACAATTATATCATAGACATTATTCAGTGATATATATATATACTGAAAATTTAAGAAAGAATAATTTAAAATGTTTAAAAAGACAAAAATCCAGAAAGAAATGTAAAAAGGAATGAATAAAAAATAAATGAAAATATGGCACCCAGCAAGTCAAAAAGCAATATCGGGCTGAGGACCGATTAAGCGGGGTTAAACTAGTTTAATGGTACCAACCTTTCCCCTTTGCGACTTGGTAGGCTGAATTGGGAAATCCAAATTACAAAAGAGTTCAATGGTTAAAAGATGCAAAAAAGTCCAGCGATAAAATCTACAAAAATAAAATCTATAATTCTAAAAATTATCAACAAATCAAAATATAAAAATCACTTACAAAAATTCAAAGAAATGAAGATTCAAATATGTGAGTAGTAAGACTGAATATTCTTTAAGCTTCAAGATGGATATCAGATACTCAAAATGAAAAAGATAACACGTCATCACCATATAAATTGAAAAAAGATTTAAATCGTTGTTTGGTTGGTAATAAAGTGTAAAAGGATGCAAATTATTGGTTGGTAATAAGTTGTATGGTAAAGGAATATAATGGTCCAGAGAGTGAGTAAAAATGTAAGCTGTGCAAAAGTAAATAAATAAATAAATTCTTCACGGCTAGACCACTAACAAGCCGACTTTGTGGACCTATTGCTGTGTGGTGGATTTTAAAATGGATCACGATTCGCAAAGATGTTTAAAATATTTGTGATGTACATAAGTATTTATGAAATTTATGGGATAATCAGGATCTAAACAGTTGCTGAAGAATTTTTTGATATTTTTAAACTTGTCTATTTTATGTCTGGTTAATTTGTTATTACGTAATAAAAAGTTTAATAAAATATTCCTATAAATAGATCTGTGTAAATTGCTGTTCCAAAAAGGAATTTTGACTACACGGAATTCGAATCTTTCTCTTTTATCATAAATATTACTAATTAGTCTATTTTCAACAATTTGCAAATCAAGATCCAGAAATTCTATTGTATTAGAATGAAGATTAGTTTTTAATAACTTGAGATAATTAGGGTAAAACGAAACATTTGGTTTAAATTCCTCAGTTTTACCCAAAATAATTAAATCATCTATGTAACGATAAAGAATGTAAGAATCTTTATTAGTCTGTTGTAATTCATAAAAATGTAAATAAAAATTGGCCAGATAATTACTAGCTCGACCTCTTTGAGGGAGACCTCTGAATTTGCTTATAGAGACTGACCAAAAACTATAAAATTCTCTTGTAATACAAGTTTAATCAGAGTATTGAATTTTTCACGCTTTATTGTTTGATTAAAATGATATGTATCAAATAAAATTGCAAGAACCCTAATTAAATCTTGAATATACATTGAGTTAAAAAGGTCTTCAAAATCATACCCATGTATACAGAATACCTCTCGTTCCTTCATGATCTTAACAATTTCAAAGCTGTTTTTAATAATAGCAATTTTTTCAATATTATCAATAGATTTTTGAAGAATGGACTGTAAAAGTTTGCCAGATTTAGTGATATAGGTGTTATATCCATTCGTAATACTTCGAAATTTGACAGGATTTTTGTGAAATTTTGGCGTTAAGAAAATATATGGAAATTTAATGTTTGTAAGATGTAAGCCCAACTTCTTATTGAAAGCCAAAAGACGATTATTTATCGCTCTTTTAATATATTTGGATATCAGGAAAGGACTATTATTCAATACATACTCACTCAATAATTTATGATAGTAAAATTTGCAAATAATTGCATAATTTGCAGGAACCTTATCTACATAAACAATAACAAAATCCTTCTGCAAATCATCTATAGCATGTTTTAGATCTTTAATTGTAATTTCCTTTTCCACTTTAAAATTCAAATACAGAATTTTCTTCAAAACACATGACCTAAATTCGTCAAATGCCTCAATTGGCGAACCATATTTAATTGCAACTTTAAGAATAAAATTTTCAAAATCATTAGTAATTTGTTTTCTTATGACTAGATTACTATTAGTAATCATGAGCCTAAATCCAGTTCTTTTATTCAAGATCTCTCTCTCTCTCTCTCTCTCTCTCTATATATATATATATATATATATATATGTGTGTGTGTGTGTGTGTGTGTGTGTGTGTGTGTGTGTGTGTGTGTGTGTGTGTGTGTGTGTGTGTGTGTGTGTGTTGTTGTTGTTTTTACAAAATGATGTGGGGGAAAAAAAGATATTGTTGAATCAGTATCAAGGAAACATGGTAGAGGTTTGTTTTCATAGTATCCGGATATTTTTAACATTTCCAAACTTTAGTTTTCTTCATTTAATGGATTAACATAATCAGGAGTGTTTGGGGGAAGGTTATTTGTGGTGCAGTAATTCTAAAAAGGTAAGTATTAACCATGTGATTCTCATTAGGAATGCCTAGGTACCCACAAAGTTTACAGGGAATGGTTGATAATTTATTTTGAAAATGAATTTTTTTTTTATCTATCAAAAGTTTTAAAGTTTTCTTTAGGTAAAGGACCTTGTATAAAGTGATTTTTTCTGAAATGTCTAGGTTGCCAACTTTGATACTTCTTCATCGGAGTATTAAATTCTTCGGTTCCAGTGTTTTAACAGCTTACAAATTTTATATTTCATCATTATGAATTTTTAATAATTTCGCAGTGCTTATTAACCATTCTGTTGGTTTACACGGAGGGCTTGTAGAAAGTAGTCATCTTAAATTATTGGGTAGCCCGTCTGTTAATATCATTGGCATCCTTCTAATATCATTGACATGGATAATCCTACTTGTCTGCATATTTCCAACTATCCGTGTAAGTATTGAGCAATTTCTTTTCCATAGAATATTTTTGTTAGGAATTCACAAAAAAATATAAAATCACAAGTACAAAGCTACCCAAAAAATAGCATTTCTGAAGAGAAAAGAAAAGAAATATGGAAAAACGAAAATGAAGATAATATAAAATAAATACTGTCCCAAACTTTGGAATGGAAAATGTGTGTTTAAACTAGTTTTACGGATCCAGCCATTCCCTTATTCTGTTAATATAATGTTCATGGGGATAGTTAGGTCAGCAATTCTAAAATAATCCAACTTAACAGTCTAAAGTGTTTTGCAACATTCAATATGTAATTTTCCCACATTGTGTTCTTTTCTAAAAAAACTGATTTTTAAATTTTTTTCAAATTATATATATATATATTAATGTGGACCAACATATTTTGGAAATTCACAACGATGAAAAAACTTCTATTAAAAATATTTCTCTCTTTAGATAACAATTAAAACTTCCTACTTAGTCGTCAACAATTTAATTTCATTTTAAGGCGATATTATTCAATCAAAATAAAAAAATTCTCTTTTTTGTATCTTTATCAAACTTTGTTTAAGAGATTTTGAAATTAAATTGTGTATACATATTAATAAAAATAATTTTGATAAACTTTAATTACTTTTCTAGCGGTTAATTTCGAATTACTACTATTTTGAACTCATCGCTATATAATTTAATAAAAAAATATTCATTAAGTTTTTACTCGAACTGAAGAAAAGCTTTAAATTCATTAACAATAGAAATTAACTAAAAATAAGAACTACTTGCCAATGACCTCCGCCTTTTGCGGGTCAGGACTCTCTTCAACTGATTGGAAGATCTTCTCCATTGTATCTAATTGCTCTCACCGGTCACAGAAACTTGAATGCCCGAAATGACGAAAAAGGATTCTAATTCGAAGTCTCCGTTTCAGCTGTCGATATTGCAGTCGTAGTCCCATAGATTTATCTGTATTTATCTTTCGGCTTACAGTTCGCAAAAAAATTAAGATGTCCTTCAATTTATCAAGGATAGGAAAAACACTTTTTTTCATGAATATTTGAAAGAAAAGCTTCTTCACTCCTTTTTTAATCCAACTGTTATTGTTAGTAACGAATTATCAAGTAATGTTCCTCTTTAGCTCTTCAACCAAATCTCCCACATTTGCATCCCTATGTTAATTAAAAGTTTTTAAAGTCCCTCTCCTCTGTACACACTTTCGGTTTATTATTATTATTTCTTTTTTTTTTAATTAATATCTATCAATTACTTACGTTCCCAAGTTTCATAAAGAATCACCCTAATAATTGTTGTAAATGCATGGTTATAATGTTTTACCATAGAAAAATTCATAATTTGTCAATTTTTCATCTATTTTTTGTCTCCTTATTCAAATAATATTTATAAAATTATCTACAAATCAACTCAAAGGAAATTTATCGTTTTTTTTTATTACTGCAATTAATATATATTGTATTTTACATGCATTCATACACATTAAAATACGGTACTGAGTGTCATTTGGAACGTTTCCGTTAACAACATCGAACGTAATTTATGTAAGGATGTTTTAAACTACTAAGGCAATTTTTTGTGCTGGTAGTATATTCAACTAGTAGTAGCAGACACGTCCTACCGTCTGGTATTTGAATCCCGGGTTACCATTTCGGAGGTGGGGTTTGATGTTTGGGGCTGATTGGAATTGCCTACGTGTATGTTCCAAGACATGCGTTCAGAGAAACCGTTTCAAAGTCTTATAACTCTGAAAAAATAATTATTATATACTTCGATTAATTTAAAATACCATTGTAAAACACAAGTTATATGGTTATAAGTGTAAATCCATTTTAATATAATTTCTGAACGTGTTTTTGATAATTGGTCTCTTTTTTGAGTTATCTCTTAATTGCACCTGAACAGGAAGAAAAAAGTGCAAAAATGTACAAAAAAATGTATCATAAAAAGTAAGACTTTTTGAGTATATGTATTAATTGCACCTGAACAGGAAGAAAAAAAGGTTCAAAAAATGTACAGATAAATGTATCATAAACAGTAAGTCCGTTTATTTATTTATTTTTGCTTCATAAAGTATCAAAATGTTATATGCGGGCGTTTAAGAGTTCAGGTAAACTAATGGATATCGCAATAACATCGCTAGTTTAGAAAGGCTCCCTGCGCATGCGAGAAGAGATACCAAAGGAGAGACGGTATGTAGCAAAGAACATAAGAAACCGTCGCAGATTAGTCAGTTAAAGGCAATCGAACGGCGTGTGTGCGAAAACTCGCGTCAAAGTGAAATGGAGCAACGAATAAACATGAGGTTTTATTACTTATTGGAAAAAACGGCCACAGAAACGCATTCAGTGTTGGGTCCAGGCGTACAGAACACTCGCAGTGGACAAAAAAATGTGTGAACGACTGGTTTAAGTGTTTTCGGGAGGTGTGGTAAACCGTGGATGACGAACCATGCTCAGGTCGACCCTCAACAAATGTGATGACCGTCAACATCAAACGGGTGTGACAAATGCTGCTGCAAAATTGCCAACAGTCTTTACGATGGACATTGGAAGATTTCGGAAACAGCAAGGTTAGTGTTAGCGTCATCATTCACCAAAATTTGGGTAAGCGCAAGTTCTGTTCCAGTTTTGTGCCGCACTAATTAATCAAAGACGGGAAGAAAACACGCATGCAGACTGTTGAAGATTTCATTGACACGTGTGACCAATATCCAACCTTTCTGCAAACCATCGTCATAGGAGATTAGAGCTGGTGCAAACAGTGCGATAACGAGTCGAGTAGAAAAACTGTGGAATAATGGTCACCGGTTACCCTACGTTTTGAAATTCTAAATGCTGCTCATCTAAATCGTCAAACCACAAATATAGATGAGTGTAAATAAAAGTCTGTTGCATGACAACACATACTCGCATTCGATAATTCGTGTACGCTACTGATTGGTCCTATATTGTGTTACATCTACCGTATTCTCCTGATTTGATACCGGTCATTTCTTTTTGTTCTTTCGCCTCAAGGGGCTTCATGAGAACACACGTTTTGCTGACATCCGACGACGTGTGACGTCCGTGATTCGATCGATTTCAAAAGAGGTAATTGCTGACTCAGTGCAGCAGTTTTATTGACAGTGTCTAAAGTGTTTTGAGGTCTACAGACGTTATTATGAGGGTGTTTAAAGGTATTTTGTTTCGGTGTTTTGTTTTAATGATCTGCTTCCCTTCACCGAACTTTTTGTACGTACCTGGTATGAAATACAAATACAAGATATGATACGTAAAAAATATAAATATTGACATCTTTAAAATAAAATATAATTATAGAATTAATTCAGCATATACATACGAACAAAACATGAAATGTAAGCAAATCGCTCGCAATTAAAGTTGATTTCACTGAAAAGGACATTTAAACGCAGCAGTTATGATTAAAACAAAAATATTTTAGTTTTCAAAACAATATTGATAAAAAAAAAAAAAATAGCATGAAAATTACTGCAATCTCGAAAAATGGGCGTGGATAAATTTCGCAATTTGTGTCTTTACTTTTTTTCACACAGTAGTGCTACTTCCTAATACATAAAAAGGTCATTTATCAATCAAAGAATAATAATTCAAAGAATATATTATAAATTAAGAAAAATTTAAGAAATAGATTTTTTTTGTCTTTTTGGTTTCGAGTCCTTTAATTGCATAGTTACCGAGTTGATTTGGTTTTATATTTTTTTATATAAAACCAAATCAACATTCATTTCATATTTTTTTATTAACGTCGCACTAGAAGCAACATGAAGGCCATTGGCGACGGGCCTCGTAATTTGAACCTTTGTCAAGTGACGAGGATGACATCTGAGCCGGCACCTTCCTCTTCTAGCTTTCCCGCCACACCAACGGGGGACTTTGAGCCTCGACAGATTTAACATGCATTACACCCGGCTACACGGAGGGTAGAGGCATCAAGGCTTGAACCCACTACTTGACGTAAGCCACCAGCCTTGAGTCCGTGACCATGACCAATAGGTTATGGTCACAGACTCATCACTTAACTCGATAGGTCACGTTATAGAGTTTAGAAAATGTCTTACAAACATGAAATTATTTCATATGTTTATTATTTTAGAAATTTATAAAAATCAATGAATCATGATTGACAATAGTTATTGAACAAATCCGCTGTTTATTCAAACATTGAGTCATTTACATAATGAGTTTTTGCAGAATAAACTATTCACAGATTGCAAACATCAAAAAATTTAGGGAGGAAAACCTATGAAAGAATATTATTTGGATAAATAAGTGTAGATTTTGTCTTCGTTTATTGAAAAAAAATTCAATACAGATGTATTTTGAATTCTACATAAGGTATTGTAATAATCCGTAGATTTCTAAGATTCTAAATAATCATGTTAATAATTTCAACAATCAGATTTCAAATAATATTTAATGGATAATCAAAAACAATTTTTAAAATGTGTTCAAAAACTGATTCCTATATTCATGCTCGTAATATGCATTGATGCTTTGCAGGAGAAATTTTAATGGAGGTTAAGAGTAGCACACAAAATTCTTTCCAAGTTAGTTAGAGGTGGTATTTTTTTCAGTTCCTCTGAAATATTCCATGTAGAGTGTTCGGCAGTTGTACAGATCTGGGCACGAAAGCTTTTGCCAACACTTTGAAAGTTCTCGCGTCCAATACCAACAAGAAGTCTCTAGCATCTTCTTCGACGTCTTTCACTACAGACAGCAAAATGCCTGAAAAATACAGAAAAGAATGTAAAATTGCAAGAATGCTCGTCTAGTTATCGAGAATTTTCGGCTGTTTTATTAAAATTGTTGTTTATTCATCAGATATCACTTAAGAAAATTAAAAACCTTATTATTCGAAAATCAAAAACAAAAAAAGGGAAAGAAATTTGAGTATTAAACGTAAATAAAGGTATATTAATTAATTAGAAAATGTGAAGTATCCTTTATAATGATTTTCAATGGAAAGAGGAAACCATATCTATAAAAAATTAAAGAAATAAATTTTTAAAGTTATTTTAAAAACAGTACTAAATCATTGTGGTGGAAATGGCATTCTTCCCCATTCTGAAAATCAATATAAAATATATATTTACGTAGTTAGAATTTATTTCTCGATTGATCGCACGACTATTAAATGCGTGTTTTATTATTTGTATTCTTAACAACACCTATATTCATTATATGTAATCACGATTGTTTTACATTATACCCATGTTAAGTAAAGAATATTTGTAAAATGAAAATTCATTTTTAATCCTAAAACTATTATAATAAATTAATAATTCTTTGTGTTATCTGATATTAATGAAGTATTTATAAACTTTTTTGTAAAAGAAGGAATTTTTTTTTTAATTTGTAGCAATATACCCAAACAATCTATATATATATATATATATATATATAAGCGAAATACCACTGACTGACTCATCACGAGATCTCATAGACTATACAACCGATTGATTTGAAATTTAGCATAGTTTCTCATTTCGCGATGTAGACGCTCACTAAGAACGGATTTTACGAACTCTTATCCAAAATGTAATTTTCATCCGTTAATCTACTCTTTTCCGTCGGTTATGTAATTTTGGCGACTTTATCGCCAAAAATGATATAACCGACGCCAAACGGAATATATTTTTTTATATCTACACTGTGTATTGTCACCGATTAAGTCTACTTGGTGAGATTTGCGCGTGCGAAATGGAAAAATACCAAATAATTTTATATTGAAGCGCTGATGGAGGATTGGCAAGATTTTGGGGAAGGGGCTCTTTATGTGAAATTTCGTACATGTCGAAAATAGAAAACGTACATATTTAGCGATAGAAATAAATGAGTTTGGAATAAATTGATTTTCTGAATTAGGAATGTAGTTTAGCTCCAAAACTTAGCGGGATTTTGAAAAATACTAAAATGGCGACTTTTTACGGAGTAGCACACACGCAAGACAATCTTCGTTTATTGGAGGACCTCGCTACATGCATGAACGAACTGAATAAGCTATGACGTACGTAAGTTATTTTGGACGTCCCGACTTATTTTTAGAATTGCAGTCACTTGCATCCTAAATGGTCAGAAATCAAAATGTCTTGAGGCAAGGACAAAAATCTTATGATAGACACGCCATTGCGAGAGTATTTCATTTGAAAACCAAGCACATGATGAATATTCTGACAAAAGGTTTCATCTTTGGCAATACTAGGTAAAATATGTATATGGCGGAATGAATTTTATCCATATTATATATATATATATATATGGGGTGACTTTTTACTAATTTTTTTTATTTTTCTCATATATTTGAATGTCGAGGATAACCATTAATACAGACAATCAATTTCTTAAAATTTTAAATTTAGATTATCATTGAAGTTTTAAAAATTGAAAATTTTCTTGATATCTTAACATACGTATAGGTTCCAAAATATTATATTATCGTCTGTCCAGCGAAGCGGGCGGGTATCAGCTAGTATAATAATATGCGGGATAAAATAGAGCACAGTAGTTATTCCTTGAAAACTGGAACACAATTTAAAATATTCTAATTCATTATTATTTTCATTGTTTGATAATTTTGTGTTTTATTTACGTATTTATCCAAATGAGTAACATGTTACCATCATTACAAAACAGGCCACGAGCTGCATAGCTAAAACTACTAAGACTTCTTTAGAATTGTAGAATTCTAGATGGTAGGTTATATTACTAAAAAGGCAAAAATTATATTCAAAAATTTGCGCAAATGGAATTTTAAGCGATGCTAGAGTTATGTTTACGAATATCAATGAATAAAATTATCAGTTAAAACAAAATACTTTTAAACTTATCCATAAATAGAAATTTTTCCAAAAATTTGAAAGAAATTTCATCTCCAGGATCAATTTTTTTTCCTTCAAATATCTTGCAAATATAAGAGAAAATTGTTTTTAAGCTTAAGTTATGTCAAAAAACGTTGTTATCACACAACACAATTGCAATATAATTATAATACAGAATAAAATAGTAAAATTGTTCCTACCAGGACTGTTACATAGAAAGCAATTGTAAAATTGTTATGCAGGATAAAGATGAAAATTATTTTCAGCATTGTTTTACAGGATAAAATAGTAAATTTTTTATATAGAATTATTATAAAAGATAAAATTGTTATACAGTATTCTTGGATGAATCAAAATCGCTAAAAACGTACGAAATTCATTGCGAAAAAAATATTTAAATACTCTATTTAAATAAGTTTATGATAATGAGTAAGCTTTCACTTATAAGTTTATGAAAACATGTTCCTAAAAAATTTGTCATATATGCTATAATTATAAATATTGTAAGCATACCATCATCTTCTAATGTCGATCCTGGTCTGGGAACATAGACTAACTCACTGGGAAACATCGTACTGCTTTCCTTCCATGTTTTCATTTCTTCAGTTACAACATCAAGTTTCCTCAACTGCAAAACATTCAAGGTCATGTATATATGTCAAAGTCACACACACACACACACATATATATATATTGTTACGGGCAGAAGTTGAAGTTTCCCTACAGCGCTTCTCTTATAAAGGAAAAAATCGATGTCAGAGATGTCACCAGCTAACCAAACAGATTTTAAGCAATGGTCCTCCATCTTTACGATGGATTAGGCGACTTTGACGCCAAATGAAAGGAGAGTACTTTCTGGTGCTGGAATCTAAGCGAAAAATCGAACGGGAAGAAAGTTACGGAGTGTTCCAGAATTTTTGGTTAAAAGTCACGCCTGACCGGAGAGGAATAAATACGCCAAGAGCTACAGTCGGAACAGTCAGTCTGAGGAGGAGACAGTCTATGTACGGAATCAGTTATCTGTGGAGTTTAATTTGTAGACCGATCAAGAAATCGTGGACGCGCGCGCGCGCGAGTGAATTTGCTGGAGATTCGGCCTGAATCTGGCGGAACTATTATGGAGAGTCTGTCTTTCGAGATTCTGTTGAAGATATCGCTCGGAGGATCAACTGAACGCTGTCGGCACTTGAAGAGGAGCGTGACGGGTGAATTTGCGAAGAAGCAACATGTATCTGAGGGGAATCGTTGGAGCCTGAGCTGAACGTTTCTGTGTAATACCTGTGGCTGTACTTGATGTGTGTTTTATCCAGTATCTGCGGCTTTGAAATGTGAAAGTGCTGAGTATTTGTTAAGGTCCAAATTGTGCTATCTGTGTGTTGTCTTGAAGATTGTCTCCAAACTTCCTTACCACTCCATTAGGAGGAATTAGAGCCTCGACAGACTGAACGTGCATCAGCCACTCTACACGGCGGGTGTTTAGAAGATTAAACTACCCTATTAATTAAACCGAACCTACTTATCTTCTGTAATATAACCCATTAAAACTGGCAATTGATATTTAAATACATATTGTTTAAATTTTCAATGAACGCAAGGAACTATATCTTGGAAAAACTTTGAAAAACATCTTAATTATTATCTTAAGTAATTTAAGTAATAAATAATTGAATACTATACCGTATTTGCTACATCTCCTTGGTAAAAGTATGAGGTGGAGTACACATATCGGTATTTCTTCGCATTGAACATGGAATAATTAATTGTTGGAATTTCAAATCCTATGTATAACAAAACAAGGTAAGAAATTCCCTCATAATGTATGTTTAATAACAGATAATATAGTTCTCAAAAAAAATGAGAGAGAGAATTGGGACACCCGCCTTGAATTACACTCGTAAATTCCATATCAGTTGCATAAAACTGATATACCTTTTAGTAACTCAAAAGAAGAGTAAATTATGATATCAATGGATTAATTAACTTAATATGAAAGTAATTTAATTTCTAAGCGATAATTGTGTCATTTCAGAATTCGATTCTTACACAGAAGCTGATAAACTAGCTCTCTATTTATCTTGCATTTCAAATTTCATTCAAATAACATCAATTGTTTCCTGAATATTTTGAAAAAATGTTAGGGCACCATTCAATGGATTATTTTGGACAAATTATCAATTTGAGACACCTTTAATATTTTATAACAAAGCTTTTGAAAGATCTATTTTTATATTCATATCTTTATTGCTTTCTTTTGCGTTTGTGCGTGAAAGTAAATAATATTTTTAAATTAATATTGCTTGTTCAAAAAAAAAAACGTTTATTTTCCTTTTTTCGAACACTAGGAAATACGAAGATCAATAAATATCAATTGTAAGCTACTACATATTCCCTTAATGTTATTTGAAAAGGGATTGTAATTTTAATTTTGAATATTTTTTTGAACTATTGTAACTAATTTCGTGAACATTTGAATATAAGGTTAAACGACTAGAAATACAAACATTTAAAAATCTTGATTCGTTAGTGTTAATTTTTTTTTTTTTTGGTTAATGTGCATGTAACTTTCAATAATATCTTTACCTTTCTCTATATCTTGTTATTTTAGAATTAAAAATAATTTTGTATTGATTTTTGTATATATAACATACCTTTAAAAAATATAGGTATAAAGTGTTTTATCTCGTCCAGTGTTGACGATACTCACTTCACACTACAAGGAGTGATCAATTTTTGCGTCGTAGTGAAACGCAACACGTGGACAATTGTCGCCTATAATTTAGTATTTCGTTCAAATGACGAGGACGATACCTGAGGTAGCGCCTCCCTCTCCTAACTTCTAGAACAGACACATGGGAGGACTTGGAACCTCGATCAGTACATCAATCCCTCTTCATGGCATTTTTTCTGAGTTATTTACGATTCATATCTATCCTTTTAGGTTTTAAAAATACACTAGAGACTTCTCAATTCAATTCCAGTAATTTCTGATAAATTTAGTCATTTTCATTGATGCATGTCAATAATTTGATCCTTCTTAAGTGCAGAAACATTGGGAAGCTGGATTTGTTGCACCAGGATCATAGTAGGGCTTCATTCGAAGAACATGTACCACATCTGCTGTCCATCTGTGTCGCGAAATGGGATCGAAGTCTTGAACTTGATATATCATGTCAAACAGTCGTCGTAAGACTTAATAAGGGCCAAAGTATCTTTTTAGTCTGACCTACTTTTCTTACAGGTTTGAAAAATCAATACGAGATCTCAAGATATATATAATATTTCGATGTTTCGAGTCATACCACCTCCGATCTATTTCTTGAGCTTCCAAGGTTTGAAATCCCGCTAGCTATCTAGATTCTTCATCTCTTGATATTAATCTAGTGATGTAATCTCCTTTGGTTTCTTCTGTTTGAATCATTAACATAGTATCGATTGTCGTTTCAACATCACACCCACGCATCACACCCACAGTTAAAACGGTGTGAATCCAGTTGTATCCTACTTTACGGTGTTGTACGCAAAAGTAAAGGAGGGCAATATTTCACCCCAATCTTTCTGTCCGACTTCAACAAATATAATTATATATATATATAACACATGGATCAATACGTTCCGAGACTAACACAGAGATGGCGCTCGTAGTAAACCAGTAACCAGGTCTTTCTAAAGTACTAACCTTTGCTTGAAACGTGTCAAAATTTTAAATCGATCGGACCAGAAACAGCTGAGTTATCGAGGTTGGAGTAAAGTCGTTTTGTAGTTTGTTTAAAAAATGGAAAATACCGAGTTTCGTGTTCTGATAAAACATTGTTTTTTAATGGGTAAAAACACCGTGCAAGCGAAACAATGGATTGAAAAATGTTACCCGGACTCTTGTCCATCAAAAGCAACGATTTGTCGGTGGTTTGCCGAGTTTAAACGTGGTCGTACCGACACAAATGACGCGGAGCCCTCGGGTAGACCTGTGGAAGCCGTTACACCGGAAAATGTGAGTGAAGTGACAAAAATTATAATGAAAGATCGTAAAGTGAAGCTCCGTGAGATTGCTGAGATGACACAGATATCATATGGAAGTGTATTTACTGAAAAAGGTTTTTTGAAGTGAAGTGAAAAAGGTTTTTTCCAAGTGGGTGCCGCGATTGCTTTCGATGGAACAAAAACAGCAACGAGTCGATGATTCAGAAAGCTGTTTATCGCTATTTACTCGCAACAAAAAAGATTTCTTGCGTCGTTACGTGACCATGGACGAAACATGGATACATCACTACACTCCAGAGTCGAAGCGGCAGTCATCTGAGTGGCGCACAGCTGGCGAAAGCCGTCCGAAAACGCAGCAGTCAGCTGGCAAAGTCTCGGCGTCAGTTTTGGGATACGCATGGCGTGATTTTCATTGGCTACTGCCTCGAAAAGGTAAATGATCAACAGTGATTATTATATTGACTTGTTGGTGCGTTTGAAGGAGGAAATCGCAAAATACGACCGCACGTCTCGGACTTATCATATCTAATATAGAGATGCAACAGCACGTCATATATTTATTAATAGCGCTCGTTAGCCCATTAGGTTTGGGGATGCAGTGCGGCATACCTTCGGTCGGTAACACTAGCAGAGAAGTTCCGCTACAGGGAGAGTATAATGAGTGAGTAGATATGTAGCTAGAAGATCGGGCGCTGAAGTGGAACAGCTTTCCTCGTTGGCATTCACAATTACGCAATATCGACTTAGTTACGTTGGCCCACCTCCAATATGTGTCTCACCTTATCACACGTTCCTGATAGACTTAAATGGCCTGCTGTAGGAGCGTCATGAAAATATTGGAGTGTATCTATGCGTAGGTGTCTGAAACGACTGGTAACCATTCATCTTTCCAAATGATCAAAAATCTTTGTAATGTTGCATCACTTAATTCTGCGTTTCTTACTGCTACTGATTTTTGGAAGAAGGAATTGATTTCCGAGTTCAAATTCTTCCTCTATTCCGCCTTTAAGTCCGAGAATGTATCAAGGACGTTCACTTCTTA
>BMAW01023542.1:0-11478 GCA_019974015.1 Nephila pilipes | reverse complement strand
ACATTAATTATGAATATATAAACATATACATGTATGGGCAGAAAATGCGATGGGTTAATAGATCCCACTAGAGTTTAAAGTTGATAAGGGGGAAACGTTATATAGGGTACAGACTCTTCCTTTGAGATACAAACGTAATCTAAAAAAGTAGGAAATTCACTCCTGGGTCAGGGACCGCTATAGCACGGGGGCGTATTGCACAAGCGTAAACAAAATGAATTTTTTTAATGACAAATTCATATACTTGTTTCTAAAGGAAATTAAATATATCTTTACTTGATATTAAATCCAAAATTTTTAAGAAAGTAGATAAAAAAATATGTAAAAAAGTTCTATGCAAAGAACAGATTTAGTCACCTAAGGTGTGCTTTTTCTTATAATTACTATAAAAATTACTCAATTAAATAAAAGAATTAAAGTAAACAATGAAATATCGAGAAATGAACAATAGTAAATTTTTCCGAAATAAAAATTATAAGTGTAGCGACTCTCTTCTACCACAACGTTAGAAGTTAAAATGCCTTACTTAACCAGCCAGAAAAGATGTTTTTTCAGCCTGGTTGGTAGGAGAACATTCTTCCGACCCGAACAACACTTCGGACTTCGAAACAACGCTGCTGCATCAAGGTTACAACTCTCGTCCCCTCCTCCTCGGGGTAGGAAAATCACAGAGCACCGAAGTGGTGACTCAGGACTTGAACACTAGATAGCAGCTCTGCCTATCCTTACTGATTGCATATGCTCCCGATGCAAAACACTTGCCTCTGTGCGCACAAATCCGACTAGTGATATTTCGAATCTGGTCCACGTGTCAATGAGACTCGTCACTCAGCACGTGACAGCCGATGACTCAAATGGAAACTGTCCCAATCAAAACTCAATTCAACAGGAAGGGGATGTATATCTATGGCAGTAATGGCTTAAAAATCAAAAAGCAACCATCTGTACAAACCAATTTATCTCTCCGTATCATCACGATGATACTGAAGGGGGGTTATGCAGCGACTCTCTTCTACAACAACGTTAGAAGTTTAAATGCCTTACTTAACCTGCCAGAAGAGATGTTTTTTTCAGCCTGGTTGGTAAGAGCATGAAAAAAAGCAACCGGTCAACTTTCCTTCGGATCCACTGGACCAGGGTTCAAAACAACACCGCCGCATCAAGGTCAACAACTCTCCCCCTCCACGGGTCGGAAATCCACCGGCAGCAGAAAAAGAAACGGTAAATTATTAAATTGAATAGATTTAAGCTGAATGTAATTGAAATTCTCGCAAACGATGAAAAGTAATCTGGTACGCCAAAACGCCCCACCTAAAACAATAGTATCTAGGTGGCTGATAACTAATTCAAAATAATACGTGAGAGTTCCGTTAGACATTTAATAGTCTTTATCTAAATTTGTTTCTAATCTTCCAGGCCTTACAAATGTAGTTTGGGTACAGAATGATGAGAATACATGTTTAAATGAAAAAAATTTACAGTTGCTGTTAAACATAAACACCATAAGAACAAAATTAACGTAATGAATTATGAACACGCAATTGAAAAACTTGTTGAGTTTAAATTTACACGCTCAAAGCAGCTCATCCTCACTCCTTCACAGAACTGTACGTGCGCAGCACGTGTAAGTCATTATGGAGTCATTCCTGATAGGTAATTTTTTTTTATTTACTATAAGACTCAACCCATATACTTTTGTAGGCTGCTCTATGTTGACAAAAGGAGTAATATTTGGAAAATCCAAAGTACAAACAACAGATATGAAGAAAATTAAAATTTCTAAATAAGAAACAAAAATAAGACAGTCAGGAAGTGTGCAATGTGATACTTAATTATAGTACTTTTACATTAAGCATATTCTAATGCTTCAGAATTCTTGAAGAAAACTAATAAACAATAAAATAAAATTAGCGCATATTTCATCAATTGCTTACGACTCACTTAATATTATTTACAATTAAATTATAAGCACACGCATTTAATAATTTCTCTTCATAAAAAGATTTTATTCTTACATTCACCACTTTTTTATTTTTATCTGAGAGGCAAATTGCTTTGAAAAATGACAGCGAGAAGTCAATAGCAAACGAAATATAACTTAAATTGATACATAATTTTTCTTACGAATGATAACAAAATCTATTAACTGGAATCAGTGTTAATACGATATTATTTATTTATTTTTCTGTTTTCAGGATATCTCTTAAGCATTTGAATAAGTTTTGCAAACAACAGATATATTTTATGTTTTTTTTTTCTTTTCTATAATTCTTTTAAATTGATTAACAACACTAATGCAGCCAAAGAAGGAACAAATTTAATAAACGATTGATTTTTAATCCTTTTTTTTATTTTATTAATCACGATTTTTTTCTTCAGAGCATATTTGAAACAAAGATAAACGAAAACATTCTCATAAAAAATAAATCTAAAAAGCTTTTTAGTTTATTGCTTTTCTGTATTTAACAGCTATACCACATTTTCATTTCTTTGTAGCATTAACTTGCTTCATGAAAGAAAGAACAACAGTGACAATTGTATAATACACGAAAAAAGCTTATAAAAGCAAAAATTCAAATTTCCAATATGTGACCTCTAAGAGCAAAGTATATACCAAATATTTAATAATAGCTGGTAGCGAGTGGCTTTACTCAAATATAACGCCCTTGACTGAAACGGTCGGAGGTTTTAGTTCCCAACAGCATAGGTCGTCTCGAAGAAAAAGAAAAACTTTGGCTTCTGTTATACATATATTTTGATTCCTACCGTAATATTTAGGTCGGAGGCGAAAAGTGTCATCTCGACGACCAGATGAAATATTTATGCTATCGCCCGAGGACACAAAATAATAGAAGGAAATACCACTAAAATAATAAATAAACGTTGATCTTAACTTTTTATTTGCTGCTGGCAACAGTTTTCTTAGGAGAAAAAAAGTAGTTTTTTTATACTCAGTGAAAAAATGCTGTTTAGAAACTTTGGCTGTCATGTTTTATACGGACACATAAGTCGTATCGTAATTAAAAATACGATATTCTGTCACGTAATGAAATGCGTTTTTGATAAATATTTTTCTAGCAAATATTTGGCACTTTAAATGACAGAGACACTAATATTAAGCAATTTTTATATTTATTCAAGGCATATTGTTGGAAAGGATAATAATCAACTATACAATTTTTGATTTTACTAAAAATATTTCTTTAGATAAACTATATATTAATCAACCTTATATGAAAAACTTGCAACATATTGTTTGCTATTTGAGATGCATCAAAATTTAAATTTTTATTTTATTTTGCTATTCCTAATATAAATTTGAATGATAATAGTAAAAGGATTTAAAATTATTGCATGCAGTTAACATTAATTAATGGATTTAGGCCAACAATTTCTTATCTTACAATTCATGATTTTATCTAGAAATACTAAAAGGTAAAAAATTATTTTCGCTATTACACGACAAACATAAAATGCATGTTACATTTATATAGATGTTAACATAAAAAGTAATAAATTAGCGATACAAATGGTTATATCATCGTATCCTTTTTTTTTAAAATTCTAACTGCGTAATACTCTTTATAAAATGTGGGGGGTTTTATGGTCTTGAATTATTTATTCAATATATATCCTTTTCTTACTTAAAACTAATCATTATATGATATTAAAATGAAATACCTTAACACAGAATTTGGTTCGGAATTATAGGATAGTTCATTACAGAGTATGAGCTCAAAGCTCTTTTTTTCCTCTTAATGTATTCTGTTTTATGTATAGTACTTTATGAAATTGGATACCTTCATGTTGAAAACTATATTAAAAGATTGCTATTTATGGAGTTTTATATACTCTCTGTAAACCGTCGGAAATCGGACTACAGCACCTCCTGAATACCGAAAAACAGGATTACTGAAAACTCACTAATAATAATGCAAATAAACAGGCAAAGTGTTACATTATTGCATAACATTTTATAAATTATATGTAAATAAATTGTGGAATATACGAAATAATTACAACAATAAATATTTTACTGTTTCGTTCTGATATCCTACACTATTACTGCTGAAGTAGAAGGCAAAAAATATTATTTTCTATGATTTGTCAGCCAGCGCAAAAGCACCAGTTTAAATGCCGAATGGAAAGACAAATTACTTTGTAATATAGGGAGCCCTATACAAATCTTATAATCTTCGCACTAAAAATTTGTTTTAAAGACTTTTTCATATTCGTGAAACAAACTTTTTGTCTCGCATTAAATAATGAATTGTTAAAAGAATAATACAAAACGATTCAGGTCGATATTCGTGTAAAATATTAGAAAAATGAATAAATTTCTTTAAAATATTATATATATGTGTGTGTGTGTGTGTGTGTGTGTGTGTGTGTGTGTGTGTGTGTGTGTGTGTGTATGTGTGTGTGTGTGTGTGTGTGTGTGTGTGTGTGTGTGTGTGTGTGTGTGTGTGTGTGTGTGTGTGTGTGTGTGAAAGAATATTTATAACATTTGGCAAATGATGAGTAAATTTTTATTCAATAATTAAGAGAAAAAACTAGTATTAATTTGAGATAAAAATAGTACAAATGTCATTAATACTTAGAATTTGTACAAATATGAAAAATTTAGAAAATTGCATATGTACATTTCAACAAATTTGAAATACAAATGTCACCTTATGAATCATTTGACAGTGGATGTATATATATATATATATATATATATATATATATATATATATATATATATATATATATATACTCACTCTCTCTCTCCTTAATAGTATTAGTATTATTATTGTGTGTGCGCGCACGTTCGTATGCGTGTATTAAGAATTGAAAAATTTGTTCTAATATAAATAAAACATTCCGAATGCATTGTTGAATTCAGAAGTTCTTGTATTTTATAATAATATTATTTATTCATTTCGCTGAGGGACACAGAGAGAGGTTACAAGATAAGCATTTTTCAATAAGCTGAACCAAAAAGTTTACAACAGATAAGAGAAGAAGAGAATTTCTCAGTGCATTCGATTTTTTTATGGTGTTAGGGATACCTGGGATTTCCCCCCCCTGTCACGTGAACTTACGTAATTCTGAGACCAAAGAGTTCACAATTTCCCTGATGTCTATCGATTCTCTTGAGGTTACTTCGACAGGTTTATAATATATATATATATATATATATATATATATATTATATATATATATATATATACATACATACATACATACATATATACATATATACATACATACATACATACATATATATATATATATATATATATATATATATATATATATATATATATATATATATATATATATATATATAATCAGAAATGAAACGTAGAGAGTACAATACAAAAAAGAAATTATTTACAGAAGAATGAATAATGAATACAAGAGCACAAAACATGAACATTCAGACTGGGGGCTTAAGCCTGTTCTATTGTATTAACTTACTCCATTGCATCTTGCTAGGAAAAAAGCAAACTACAACTAAAATAGAATGTGTAAAGGAAAAAAAATAATAGAAAGAAATAAAAGAGTCAAAAAAGTCCTATTGCAAACATTTAAAACAGAAAACATGCCTGAATCCCCTCTTGTAAAAAGATTGAAGCCTCAACTTAAAGTTAAATCTAAAATTCTACTTTAATCGATAAAGGTCATATACCATAAGGTATGTAATATGAGCAAGTGTGAAAGAATGGACTTATATTCAAAAATCAATTTAAATCAAAATTCTCAAAAATTTGTGATGCTGCTAATGAAGTCAATACAAGTAATGATATAAGATAGAGGGTAATAATGATTATATATAAACAAAGTATGATTTTTTTTATTTGAGAGCTGTCAGATGTATTTTATAAATAAAAATAAATATTTTTAAAAAATTCATTCCATAAAATTGTTATAATATTTCTCTAAATTCAATCTCTGCTGTTAAAAATATGAAAAATATTAAAGTTTTGACGAAAATGGACCAAAAATACAGCTATACATATAAACTATGTCTATATTCGTGAAATTCTTCACAACTTTATATACTATTAATTATCTAGCTTTGGGGTCGATAAGTATAAAAAAATAAATAGATCTGAAAATTCAAAATCTTTTAATACTTTAAATAGTTAAAAAATCTTAAGATCAAGATTTCAAGGTCCAAAAGATCTCGCATACTTAAAAAAGATCCGGAAGAAATTTTCAATTTTGCAAGATAGGATAGCAAAAAGGATTCAAAACTTAAATAGATCAAAGACCTTAACATGAACATTGTCAAAATTTAAAAAGAAATAGATGTCAAAATCTAAAATTTAAATAAACAATGTCTTAAACTACAAAAACTACTTACAAAAATATACTTACAAAACTTATTTGTATAACAATTCACATATTCTCATAAAAGAATTTTCTACACAAGAGTTATACTTTAAATATTCTTTAAAATCTCCCAAGAGTCTCTCATGGAAACATTTAAAGCCCATTCATATTGGACTAGAGATAAATGCATGATGAATACGCATTTTTTAAGAAGTTTAAAGAACTATCATATTCTAAGCAATATATCAAAAAGATTATTATTAAATATATCGCAATAATGAGTAGTTAGAGAAATATTACGCGGCAATAAATTCAGAATAATATTTCTGTATATGAATATGTGAATATAACAGTTCCAATATGGCATTTTAATTTTTTAAATTTAAACTTGTCTTTTTTATCACAAATTTATATATTTTGTTCTACTATTTATGATTGCGAATCAAAATATTTAGCCTTACGCGTATCAAAATTTGTTTCTACAGAAATTCTATTAATATTTTCTCTATTTTGATAGTTCGAAACATTCAAAGCATCATTGTTTCCAAAATATTCATCAAGCAGTTTACAATAAAAATATTAGCAAATGACTACTAAGTTCCTTGATATTTATACATTAACTGTTATAAAGTGCTTGCAATTACTCAGTTAAAGACCTAACATCTCTAAATTTTATTTCATTTTTATATCTATAATTATGATTTATTAAATCCCCAAGAATTTCTTGTTCGAATTCAAAAAACACCAGAAAGGGCATACTGTATTTAACTGCAATTCTAAGTATGAAATTATCAATATATCTTTAATAACCCGATTTCTAACATCTTAACTTCTGAATGTCATCAGTTTCTAGACAAGGTCTCTCATCATTACATCCGTTAATTTCATCTCACTAATAATATTTAATACTCCTGTTTACCAACCACTTTGATTCCGTTTGCGTAATGTTATGTTAATAGATTTCTACCGGTTTCTCAAAAAAATCTTTTATTGTTTTACCAGTTCAGATACAATGCACACACACACACGCACGCACACACACACACACACACACACACACACACACACGCACACACACACACACACACACATATGCTGCGCGCTGGGTATGTTCTGATAGTAAGCTTTGTCATTTTTTGATAATGCACTTAGTACACCGGATGAAACAAATAGTTACAAAAAACCACACTCGTTTGTTGGTTCAATGACGGATATAGCATCAACGGAAAATGTGCATGCGCAGGGCGAAGAAAAGAAACAACGTTGCCCGGCAATGAAGCGCGTTCTGCTATCCGGTATGAATGGGCACATGGGACTAGTCATTGGGAATGCCTGTAGATTAGTTATGTATGGTGAACAGATCATGTCTCGCGTCAAATGGTTGGACGCTGGTGCACATGTTCAGTAAGCAGGCAAAGTTAAGAAGATCAAGGTCGTGGGCGTTAATCCAAATCCACGAATGAAAACAACATTAGTAGGTGAGTACAGGTTGTAGATTGTTGCTTGGAAGACGCATAATGGTGTCAGACGTGGCATCATATGCATTCAAATGTTCCAGATCATATGCATTCAAAAATATGCTGAAGTAGAGAAGGCTGTACCATTCCTTGCATTGTAGGGCTCAGTTTTACCATATATATATATATAACACATCGATCAATAGCTCCCGAGACTAACCCAGAATGGCGCTCGTAGTAAACCAGTAACCAGGTCTTTCTAAGTACTAATCTTTTGCTTGAAACGTGTCAAAAATTTTAAGTCGATCCAGGGAAAAGGTTTTTTTGAAGTGAAGTGAAAAGTTTTTCAAGTGAATGCCACGGTGCTTTCGATGGAACAAAAACAGCAACAGGTCGATGATTCAATGTTTATCGCTATTTACTCGCAACAAAGATTTCTTGCGTAAAAAAAAATTTTGGGAAAAAAAAAAAAAAAGAGATTTGGAAAAGCGTTGGAACTTGATTGTATCACCCTAGTGATTAACAAAAGGTGTTATGTTGATGAATGAAAAAAAGATTTTGCAAAAAAATGTTGTTTTCAATGTTAGTCTCGGGGAGTTATTGATTGATGTGTTATATATATATATATATATATATGTATATATATATATATATATATATATATATATATCTCTCGACAAATCTTATGTAGTATATGCATATATAGATAAGATTTTTTATCCCACTATATATCAGGAATAATAATTAAAACGCTGGAAATTCTTAAAAAGTATTTTATGTCTTTTAAAGTTGCTAGTATTTCTACTTACGAACTAAAGCTTTAAAAAATTCCAGTATCTTAATTTTTAATTCCCGATACTTTTGATAAAAGTATGTATCTTCTAAATCAAAAATATAAATAAACATTTGTGCGTTTTCTAAGAAATTTTAAGCATTAATTTAAAATGCAGTGGCAATTTCTTAAGTATGTAGTTAATTTTTGAACATCGAAATAACAAGTTATTTTCGAGAAATTTAGAATTACATAAGTAATTTTAATAAAAAATCGTTTAAAGAAGTGTTTTGGTACTGTATTTCCAAATGGCTTTATACAAATATTTTGCATGCACTGCTACTTCCTTTGTATTTTGGAAAATAATAACCATTAATATTAAATCTTTTATTATTCCCGAAACGAAAGTGAGAAATTAAAACAAGCTTTTGGCTACCTAATGGCAAATTTAAATATTTATATCTCTCCACTTAAAAAAAAGAAATTTTTACTTCTTATAAGCACAAAAATAAACCTCTTAATTAGAATACAGAAACATATTACTTTTATACCAGAAAAAAATGCTGCCATTTTCGAACATTAGCTTTTAAAGCTTAAAATAAAATGAAAAATATTTGTTAGACATATATATCAACGTCTTTCGGAAATAATAGAGAGCATTTAGCTTAATCTGAGAGACTCATTTGACTCTTTTGTGTGTTAATATTTATTTTTCTTACAATTAAGAAGATACATGATAAAATGTTAATTATCAAAGTTATTCGCAATTAAGTATCTTACCATATCACATATAAAACCTACAGCAAAAATATATTTGTAAATATTTAAATCCACCGCCAAGGCCAAAATTATGCGTTTAAGAACTTCTACATATAAAATCAGAAAAAGCAAAAAAAGTTTATATGATCAGTCTGGAACTCTGCTTAACAATAATTAACAATAGCATAGAAACAAAAATTAAAAATGGAGAAACAAAATGTTGTTACAAATTGTTTTTCGAATGCAAGATAGGTCCATGCAATTTCAAAAGCAGCTTCATTCCAAGCAAACTCAAATTTATTCTAAGAATCTCCTGCAAATATACTATATTTTCTTTTAAAATGAGCAATTAATACAGAAAAACTATGCAAAAGCACATATTCAAAGTTCACTTAATCACTGAACAAGGGAATGCAAATCAAGTAATAGCTTAGTAGTCTATCAATATTACATACGGTATTTCTCAACTGAATCAGTCAAAAAAGAATGTGCCAAAGGCTTCTTCTTACTTCTAGAAATCTAGAGATTTATCTTGGACCACCTAGTTTTATCGCAAAATTTGGCGGCGGAATTTGGTGTCTGAAATTGCCAACGTGGTCATCCCTTTCTATTTCGTCTGTATTCTCGTCTTGTATAAAACGTTTTTTTTTTTTGTGTTTATAAACGTCGCACTAAAGAGAAAACCAGATTTTGAGTAACAATATATATATATATATATATATATATATATATATATATATATATATATATATATATATATATATATACATATATGCTATATATATATGATACTCTATGTACTCTAACTAGCAATCATTATAACCAACAAACAAATTATACTATGGGAAGCAAACTACAATGTTACATAATTATTTAGTAAAAATATATGCCATTGCATAAAAGTAAATCACACTGTATAAGAACACACACACACACACACACATATATATATATATATACATATATATATATATATGTATATATAATAGCTTATTTTCCTACTCTCTAGAAATTAATTACCTTACAGAGTTTTTCAACCGTAAAGCTCTTTGAAAAATAAAGTCTGCAGAAGCAATGAAACTAAATAACGCGCGATGAAGTTTTACTCTGATATCTTTTTTATTAAGACATATTTAATATTTTTCAAGATATTATAAAAATATTTTACATTTAAGGAAATAAATTTATCCCATTATATTTATTCAAAAAAAAAACCCTTAGCCTTTTATATGTAAACTAAAAATAAAACACGACATATTTTTTCTCAAAATTAAAATATTTAATTGTTTTGTGTAAGTTTTATTAGATTTGTTAAAAATCTGTTTCGTATACGAGTAGAAGTTAGGAGTCATCGAGGCGCGGTAAATAATCAGTCAAGAAAATTTAGTACTGTATTCAAATTTATTTCAATGCTTAAAATGAAAAAAAAAATTAATTTATAATATGAATGGGGATTGTTTACTGAATAGTGTCTTAGCGAAAGATTTTAATCGAAAATTCTTCTTATTTACTCAGAGATAAACAAGATATAATTGCAGTACACTTCTCTGAATATTAGTAGTAGAAGTTAGGAGAAAACTTTCTTGGCCGATATCGCGAATTCATTAAATTCGTCTCTTCCTCTTTCATCATTTATAACTCTGATCTCTCCAATACCTCTGTATCATAATTTCCTATTCATTACATTTCTTTTATAGTATATTACTTATTTACAAATATCATGGTTCTTTCCCAAGTAGAGGTTCTCAATTTAATAAAGTGATGAAGTAACCCAAAAAATTAGCTTATAAGAAAAGTGCTTAATACATTAATTTATGTAATAACTTATGTAAAATAATACGCAATTGTTTTTTTTTTACAATTATTGTAAAAAAAGAAGTCCCATTGATTTCTAAACTATAAATAATTATGAGAAAACATTATGATGTAATTAGAAGAATATTTCATAAGCTTTAAGTTACATTAATTAAAGTTTGAACACAATAATAGTTGGGTTATTGAGAACAATAAGGGATTAAGGAAAAATGTAATGAAATATTGCTATGAATTTAAATGCTTTCAGTTTGTTTTTCTTTCAATAAAGCTTATAAAGTTGTTGTGATATAAAGCAGGAATTCAGAATAAATTATGTTTTGTAAATAAATATTTTTTAGCAAAAAAAAAAAA
>BMAW01023537.1:0-29417 GCA_019974015.1 Nephila pilipes | reverse complement strand
TGATTATTTTGTATTAATTTATTTGTATAGTGATTATTTTGTATTAACTTATTTGTATAGTGATTATTTTGTATTAATTTATTCGTATAGTTACGTACATAAAGTGGTTGAAAGATTTTGGCTGACTATCATTCCTTCACAATATCCCTTAATCATAACAATCATAATTATTTACAAATTAAGCAAACAAAAAAATTGATTCTATGTAATTATTGATTTTTAACTAGTAAGGGATTTATCACGCGTTAGCCTCAATCCCAAATTAAATAATTATTTTTATATTTAAATACGTTTATGCTTTTTTCAGAATTTAAGGATTTCCTTGGCTCTTATATACAATGGTATCACATTATGAGAACGTTTTCTGGTATAATAAAAACAAATATATATTTTTTTATTTTTAATTTTACTGTTATATGAACTTTATGTGTTTAAGGGTTGGATAAATGTTCACAACCATAAAGATTTTAATTGACTTTAATTTCATTACATAATTATTCAATTATATTAATATTTTTAGAACTATTTCAGTTCATCACAATACCAAAAGATATTTTAATATCTTGCATAGTTTTTGCGAGGCAATTTTATGCAAACCTATTTATATATGCAAAACACTTATTATGTTTTTATTTTTGAAGAATAAATATGTATGGTTCATGAAAGAGCAAACTATAACTGTGAGATTCATGAATGAAAATGGTTTACAGGTATTTACGGACAAAACAATTACCACAAAACATTAATTGCCAAATCTTACGCATGGGTTGTAAAATAAAATTTATTAATTCAAAGTTTAATTGTAGAAAAAAATTAAATGAATGTGAAAATGTTAAATGAAAAAAATTAAATTAAATTAATGCTATATCGGCTTTCCCTTTTTTAGTGATTTGAAAGCAGGCGAAACAACACTTATTGTGATTTAAATGTTGCTGCTGTGATTTATTTCTGTAATTTTAATCACAACAGCTGATATGTTTTAACAGCGTTTTAAATGATAGTTGTCACAAAATCATGAGATAGATACACTTTTGTTGTTTGTTATTATTAATCCTAAACGTCAGTCAGCAAGAATTTAAATTAGCCGAGATTTCTGTGTATAAATATTTTGACAAAGTAAGTGTTTTGAATAAAATATTTAAATTCAAAATGTAATTTTTAAGCTATATTATATTATCGATGGTAAGTAATGCACTTATTGTCTTTTCTTAAAAAATTCATTTTGGTCTTAATCAAATTGCAGTAGTAGCGAAGTAAAACACCTGTAATTAAACTGTTTAACACTCAAAAAGCTATTTAGCTTAAAATTAATGAACTGTTTCTAGATTTTAAAATTATATCATTTCCTATTTTCTAGAATTGAGTAAAATATTGTCAGGGTTATAGAAGTATAGTTACCGAATGATATTTGAATTCCTCTATAATTAAATTCGTTAGATATTTATTATATTTTAATACTTTGTAAAAAAAAAATATTAAAATATTTATTGTTCAAGAATGTACAAAATATAACTTTGAAACTCAAAAATCTAATTGATTTACGAGGTATTACAGTCAAAGCAGTAATAAAATTATATTTATTTCCAGATCTTATGTTTCTTAGATATAAAATATAATTAGCAATTTTAAAGCTTGTAACCGTAGAAATAGTATAAAGTAATTTATGTTTCATATTTTAATATATGTATTTATAATACTAATGTTGCGTTTCTATACTTTCTGATTAGTTACTTCCTAACATTACATTTCATATTCTCTACTATCTCACAATTATTAATTTTTTAATAATTTTTTTTAAAAAATTAATAATTTTTCACAATTATTTAATTTAGTGTGAATGAATTATTATTCGTAGTACAGATTTCAGCTACGAATATATTCAAAGGAAATATCAAAAATTTGCAACCAGATTTTAAAAAATACAATTAAATGTGTTTCACAAACAATATATTTTAAAATTAATTTACGTGTTTGATAAATAAAAATTCAGATGAAGAACTCAAAATTCATTATTTATTTTTTTCTTTGCATGAAATTTCTTATTTCATAATAAAATTCACGAATAATAGCAAAGAAAACAAATTTTAGTACCTTTAACATATTAAATTAAAATAAATTCAAAGTTTACAAAATTATTTTGGTAAGTGAAACTAAAGAACAGAATAATATAAATCATTGAAAAGAAAACCTTCATAAAGTGAAATCATCAAGGTAAAGTATTAAATGAACTCGGTTCCCCAGAAAGGAAATAAGAGTCGATTTCTTAAATAGTCTTACATATTCTTTGAATTATTATTATTTTCCTTTGGTATATTACTTTCGTACGAACTAAAACTAGAAGTTGTTGGAAGTAAAATAGAAAAATGTATTGCAAATATACTTTAGGACTTAGCAATCCCCTTTTAAGTAATTTCAGTAATTTTATTCCATTTCTTTTTCTACAACTTTGGAGAAATGGTTTCCTTAATCAAACAAATCAATGAAAGATTAAGTAGAAAAATCAACAGAGGGGCAAACGGTAAATCTCATGCGTGATAAGCCATTATTATAACACTATTGAAGGCGAGAAATGTTTAATTAACAAAATATATCAAAGCAATCTTATTAAAATAAATCAATATCTAATTAAATTGCATCTAATGCTTTTTTTCCCACATTAGCAGATATATCTTGAATTATTCATTAGAACATCCGTTAAAAAAGTGTTATGATTTCATTTTCCCTATGATTATTCGACACGAAATGCAAGCCGCGTGCTATTTAACAGCACTTCACAACAATTAACTGCTCTGTCATTCCGACAAATTGGCGTGAAATGAAATTCCAATGAATAATTCATTAAGCTCCCAGTCGCGTGTTTAAACCACGTTTGTTCTTCAGTAAGCACGGTTAGATCTGATATTACATCACATTTTAACTTATCTTCTTTTCTCGGATGCAAATTCGTTAATCAAGTGTTTGCTAATTAGTAAGGATTACAAACTTATTTCGTAAGATATATAAATTGAGCTGTTTTAATTACCACTGGACATAGGTAGGGATGTTTGGTAAATAAAAGCAATCACTTTATCACAGAACAAGAATGTAAAAGACTGAACTCAGTTAAATACAGGGTACTTTTCAGTTAGTTCATTTTACTTTTAGCACAGTGCCAACTGTTCTTGGCGCCGTTTGGCGCCAAGAATAAGAATATGAATCGTTGGCTGCTGCAAATTCAAAATAATAAGTTTAAAAGTATGATAAAAAAATATTTAGTAACTTTGTTAATTTATTACAACAAAAAATAAATTTAATTTTAACTGTTTGACATTAAAATGTTCATAGCCGAAATTTATGAGTTTTTCTCTCTTGCATGCTTTTCAACGATCTAAAGAAAAACTATACAGTCATTAGTGATTTTTTTTCTGAATTGCAGAAATTAAGGATTCGGGTCAGCGATCGGGAACGGCAATCAGCTTATACACTTTTGTTTCGTAGTATAAGCCTCCAAATATCCACTATGGCGGAAGAACACTTACAATCTTTTTATTCCTTTTTCGTACATAGACTTTTGTCTATTTCCATGATATTTAGCTCCACCGAATTTGATTCTTTTATGGGATATCATGTAATTAGCTCATAAATCCGTCATATGGTTTTTCCAGGCTACTAGAGCGTTATTGTTGCTTTGAATTTGCAGTTCACAAAACTCCGTGAAAGCCATTCCCTGACACTGCAGGTAAATAAATATAAAAACATTTACGAAAAAAAGTGCTAGTCTTCTTTCCGCAGCATGACTGTGCATGGGTACGCCGTATTGATACATGTTTAAAACCCATACTCATATGCATTGGGTCATTTCGGGAATAAAATCTGCTTATGTGAATATTTTTTTAAATTATTACAATTAGCTCACACTCCCTATATATATATATATATATATATATATATATATATTGTTTAAATTTTCAATCCTTTAGAAAATACTTTTTATTCTTCCACTCAAGTTCAATTACATTTTGTTAAAATTGTAGTGGATGATACTTGGTGTTAATACAGTTTTTTCAAATATTAATTCATTTCATTAAATTTAATTGGTGAAAATGCAGTTTAGTCCAACCACTTGGCGCGTTTTCAAAAGTTGCCATACTTGGCGGATTTTTTTTTTGGCTGAAGTTAAGTCAAGCGGAGCATGGTAGCTACGATGGGCAAAATACCGCCAAATAATTCCTGTCGCCAAGGGTAGTTGAGCTAAACTACATTCCAACCGTTTAATTTACCGGATGAATTAAAAAACAAGCTAATGCTTCTACTATGTCATTTGACTTACAATGACAAAGTTGTTTTGAACGTCGGTGTAGAATTTTCATGCCTTCGGATTGATGCATATTTTTTTTATTTCATTTTTAAATAATTAATTTTAATTTCATATGGGAGAAAAATATTTCTCTTATATAAGATATTTAGCAGGATATAAATTTAGGAATAAATACCGTCAGTGACGAAGCGTGTAGATCGTTGGGAAAAAAAATTTCTTTTGTCAATTAATATTGTGATTCTGTCACATGTATATACATATTTATATTAATTGTAATTACTTAATAAAAAGTAACTAAAATAAATAAAATTGTTGACCTAAGTAGGAATTGACTTACTTTTTTCTTTTTTTTATATTACTTGTTTTTGTCTTAGAAACAATTCGATTGAAATTCTCCATCATTTGATAATCGCCAAATTATACAATACTTTGAAAGATAGTATCTATTTCAAAGATTCTTCGAAGTAATTATAAATAAACTTTAAGAAATCAAAATCACGAACCACGATGTCAATTGATGAAGATCACGAACCATTTTATTTGGTGCGACTCGTAACTTCTTTGTCAATGAACACTCCAATCTTTGACTGACATCTTGCTAATAATCTGTGCAATACTATAAGTGGTATCTTGCAAATGGAAAATTACAATATAAAAGATTATTAATTTATATATTTTCTGTTCCATGTTCTTTTATAGAATAAATTTTAGTTTAAATTGAATAATTACTCTACTACTCAAAATTCAACAAATCAGTCTTATTAGAGAAGCATAGCGTTTATTTCACACAAGTTACACTTTTTGAAGTAAGTAAGTTGACCCGTGACATAAACGTTATTTCGTCTGTGTTTCCTTTTAATTTCTCACTTCGAAACCCGTGAAAATATTATCGCTTTGTGATGGGCTAAGTAGCGTCATCTGTCGGTTCGACTGAACGTCTCCAATTGCATATAGAAATACACTATTCTTATATATTTTTTTTCTACATAATACGTGAAATAAATTGAATTATATGTCATCAGTCAATTCAAATATGAGCTGAAAAATAAATTCTGAAATAAAGATTCATTTCGTGCAAAAATATTTGTAATAAAATATTTGAGGTACGAGAGGGTATTACTGCCATTGTTATTTCAAAATGAATTTGCGATGACTGTGGTAAAGTTAAAATATTGAAACACGTATGACTATTAGCGATATCTTTCCTTTATATTTTAAAAAGAGTTTTGATTTCCACTTACGATTTTTAATTTAAAATTTAAATTAAAAAACAGAAATTTAAATTTTGCGAAACATTTTCGGAGGTAGTACTGCAAGTGAAGAAAATATGGCCACTTTCACATTTTTCTATATAACTCCTTTTTCGAACAAGCTGTACTTCACTTTAGCAAACAGGGCAATGAAAAAAATACTATGTTATTTTTATGATCGTAATTTAATTTTTTGAACATGATAAAAATATAAAAAGGAAAACCTCATATTAATTTGACGTTAGTTCCCCCAATACTTTGTTAGTAACTTGTTAATAAGATCATTTTATGTATATGTGTGTGTGCGCGTATGTGTTTGTGTGTGACGAAAAAAGCAGAGGATTTGTAAAATATTCAATATAATAAATATATGAAATAAAAACAAATTGCATGTGAATACTATAGATAATACTGCTATCAGTGACCGTATTACCAGTAGTTATCATTTATAAATAACAGTGATTCATTCAAGAACCATAAACAATTTTAGAAAATTCATTAAATTACCTTATATAATTCTTAATGAATTACTTTTCTTTCCTCTACAACCACAAGAACAACTGCCACTTCTTGTTTAACTTTGAAATTTACAAAGAAGTGACAGTAGTTCTTTTTAAGAAAATATTTTTAAAATAAATTTAAACTTAATGTGTATGCTCCTAAAAAGTAGTAAATTTTTCCTCAATGTATTTTTTTGTTCTGAAAAACAGGCATATTTAAAGAACTTCCTACTTTACCCAACTTCATGTTGTTGCAGACGATACTTACTCACATTACTGCCAGAACAATTATACTTTCTTTTTAAAAAAAAACATTGATCAATTTCAACTGCGATAAAATACGATTATATCAAGCAAGAGTTTCAAAATCTCATTTCACAAATCAAGAAGAAACAATGCCAAAGTATTCCTTTTAAGCTCTTTGTCCATATTTTTTTAATTCCATAGATAAATTCATGAATTTAGAACGACTTGAATAATTCCGTTTAAATGAAGCACATGTGAGCATTAAATATTCCAATTTCTTTTAAAAGCGATTTCAGTTCTAAATTTACATTCATTTCAATGATTTATTTTGAAACAGTTTAGTCTTTTGATCCGGCATTCTTTTCGGAATAATATTAATAAACTCTTTGGAATCAGAAATTAAATTAATTTTCTCGGATAACAATACTTTTATCAAATAATGTGAGTAAATATTTAACTTTTATCTTCACTTGAAAGAGAGAAATTCACTTAATCTTTCAACAAATGCATCTATTTTTGTAAAATCTATTGAAACAAAGAAAATACTCCAGTAATAGTTCGGGACATAAATTAATTCTTTCTCTATTTAGTTGAATTTAATAATAAATAAAAAATAACAACTCAACACTTAATTTTTACGTTTATTTTAATTTAAAATGTGATGTACTTTAAATTAGTAATTCACAAAATATCCTGTAAGGGGAAAAAAAACATAAAATCCATTTAATGGATATGTATTAACTATTAAAAAATTGCTAACCATACTATAGTCCTGATTTATTAATCTGTATTTAGAAAAATCATTTTTAAAAAATCATATCAGTTAGAAAACAACATTTACAAACAAGAATTATTAATTCTTTTTGAAACGAAACACACAATAATAGTTTAAATCAGAAATTCTTACACTTTTAAAACTATCTTTATCGACGATTTGATGCAAAAACGATACTTTATTCAATACGATAATGAATTGTCAATATATATAAGATTTTTCCTCCCGAAACTTATTTCAAATTTAAAAACTAGAAACCAAATAGCTATTTCAAAATATTATAATCCTATTTTGACCGACATTCTTTAGGATTATTAATAGTAAATATTTTGGCGTATTTTATTCATGTTATTAGCATACAGAATGAAATATAAAATTAAAAAAATATATTAATTGATATGAAAGAAATATTAAAAAAAAGAAACAAGTTATTAAAATTTTATTAAATGCTTATTTTGCATTTGTGAATATGTATACGAGGTACGGCTATTAAATAACGAAATTTACCCTACTGCAGAAGAAGTACGCATACGCCGAACGTCAATTGCCGACAACTGCTTAGCACGAAGCCTTCTCTTTCGAATGCAGTGCCTCTCCCATCTGTAAGCAGATCCGTCTTCGTTAACATTTGAATTATTATTTTTTTGTTTTACTGGAAATGATAAGTGAGTAACGATTTGCTGGGAAATTTCATGTGAAACTTTGACAATTCGCTACTAAATCCTAGAATGTATTGAAAGAAGTGTATGACAATGAATGTTTACCTAGTGCACGTGATTTTGAGTAGTTTACTCATTTACAAGATGGCTGAGAAGACGTTGAAGATGATGGCCAAAGGTTCGTTCTTCTACGGATGACAATTTCGAAAAAATCGGTAATCTGGTTCAATCTGACAGTCGGTAAAATGTTCATTTGATTGCTGAGACTGTAGGAATTGACAAAGAAAACCTTTGGCCAATTTTACGACCAAGACAATGCGTCAGCTTATTCCACAATATCTGTAAAGAGGTTTCTGGCTATGTGCAGCATCCCAGTACTAAAACATCTGCCTTATTCACCGGCCCTGAGCCATACGACATCTATCTATTTCCTAAAACGAAATCTGCATTAAAATCAACAAGATTTGAGTCCGTTGGAGCTGTGAAAGTGAAAGCGACACGCATCCTGAAAGAGCTGATAGAAGATTTCGAGAACTGGTTCGAACAATGGATGATTTGAATGAGATGTTGAAGTAATATATGTGGAGTGTATATTCAAGATAATAATAAGTAAATATGTATGACTTTAAAATAAATGGTTTTACAACATCAGTCTCGTTATTTAATAGCCAAACCTTCTACTGATGACACTCTGAACAATGACATATGTGAGATGCTTACGTTCATTCATCTTTTATGTGTTTCAAGGAAGCGTATCTATCAGTAAATCTTCTTTTTAAATCCTTAAGCAAGTTCTTGTGCTTTAGTATGCGAAATATTTTTAACGAATTTAAGTTATACTAGATTCTACCAACTACATCATATTAGTTAGGTCTGAAAACATTGTTAAATGCAAATATAAGTGAAGATTATTATTTTTCTTTTGTTGTGGTCATTAAAAGATAAAATATAATTCCATAACATTCAAAAGATTTGGGCAAAAAACTATTGTACACAAATATATAATTAATACCTCTGAGTATTTATTTTTTCTGCTATCACTAATATTTTTTGGAATACTTTTCGCTTTCAAAACTGATTTATGTCCCTTGAATATTTATGATATATATTTTTTCTCCTGATTTCATATAAATATTCAGTTAATATAACTAAAATAATTATACAAAGAGAACACTCACTTTCTTATGAATTAATATATCTTGTCAAATCATTTTTGAGCTACTCAAATTTGAAACATTCGAAATAAATAACAAGCATAAGAAATTTGCAAACTTTTCATAAGCCAAAAAAGTAAATTTTCAGACGGTAAAATTATGCAAAACATCTTTTTAAAAATAATTAATACTCTCGAGTTGAATACGACATATTTATGTTTTCAAAAGCGCAACTGTAATTTGGGTCTGAATTAACATCGTTGTTTCCGAACTACATTTTTTTTCCTTCTGTACTATAAAACCTATGCCTAACTATAAAATTAACGCTATTTTCTGAATATCTTAATCTTTAAATTATCCTAACACAATGTACACTGTTAAAAATAAATAATGCTCTTATATCCTTCAAGAAGGAAAATATACAGGATATAGAAGATTCTTCATACATTTTAAACATTAAATGTTCTAGTTTATAAATTCAAGTTAAATTTATTGCAATGATAAAAGCCATTCATTAAGAAATGAATTATATGTAGGTTATTAATTGCTGGTTCTCACTACCGCTGATAATGAAGAATATGAATTAAACGAAATATCGAAATTTCATCTTTCAATTTACATCAAATGAAACATCTTTTTTCTTTTCCTATCTTTTTCTTAGGTTCTGGAAAGATTCACAATTCTTTCAGACTTTTGATAGTCGATGTCGGTTCTCTAATATTTTTGATACATCTTGCTTTCAAACATATAAAATAATCGCACTGAAATATGAAAACATAATTCTCGTCAGCTTACTTTTGTGACAAAATAACTAAACAAAAATCCCTACTTTTGTGATTTTTAAATTAAAAATATGCCCTTTATGCATGTTGTTCGCAATTACAGAATTTTGAGAAACTAAAACTTAATGACTACTTTTCTACATAATTCATGGTTGTTAAATTAATATTTGTAATATTCAATACTTTAAATGTACTTCGATTAATATCCTTACTTAAATTAATCAGTATATGTTTTCCTTACTACTCAAGAAATTTCTCTATTTAAAAAATTCAATGAAACAAATTTAATCTCGTTCTACACATAAAATTTCTTGTTATTTATTAAACGTTTGTTTTAATAATCTTAACAAATACGTAAATGTGTTCAACAAGTTTACGTAAGCGATACTCATAAGATATTAACTTTTAACTTCAAGGCTCTATTTTCTTATGCAAAACAACCAAGAAAGAAAAAGTTATGCCAGAAAAATTAAACATTAAATCATGTCGAATAGTTTAATCATGAATCGGATTTTAAGGAGATAAATTAATTTCTTTCTAAACACAAAATATTAAAAATATGAAATTTCCGCTTAGGAAAATATTTAACTAAAATTTAGAGTTTATATAAAAAATAAGTTTTTTTTTAGCTAAAATAATTTTGTAAAATTCAGAAAAGGAAGTAGAATTAAACAGCGTCGTAAAGTTGGATCGGAGTTTTACCGAAAACTATAAATTAGCGTAATTACATTTTTATAACTATCTTCATTTCTTTATAATTATTTCCAATATTCATCGATTTCTCTAAGCTGCTCCAGTAAGACTTGTTTCCGAACGAAAAAGTTCTGGAACTATTTCAAAGTTTGATTAATTTATATTATGATTTTTTCATTCGTGTATAAAAATTAATTTTACAAATGATTTTTGCTTACAAATTTACATTCCCTTTTGAATGTTTTTTATATATACTAGAAAATTATATATTGTATATTTTATCAAAAATTGAATTAAATGTTTCAGATTAACATTATTAAAGGGATATTTGAATGTTTTACGTGAAAATGTTTTTATGTGATTGTAATTTCTTCTTCGCAATTCACTCAAAAATCAATCCGTCTTATAATATATAAATGGCAAATGTCTACTTTTGTTTGACTTAGAATTTTTTTATGAGAACCTGAATTAGTGAATCATTGAATAAAAAAGATACGAAATACAGAAAGTAATTTCTTAAATAATTTTGGAAACTGGTTGTATTAATTACACAATCATAAAAATAACTATACACCAAAAATTATAAAGACATGAAAACAAGGATATAAAATTGCATATCGTTTTCGACATATCCATGATAATAAGGAAAATAAGCAAGCAATTAAGCAGAAAAAAGAAGCAACAGTTAGATGAATCTATTTATGAAAGCAGTTTAAAATTAGTGTTATTGAATGTTTACTAATAAAATGCAATTGTAATTTATATGATGTATTATTTTCTTATTTTCATTCTGAGTCATGTTTCATAATGTTTCCATTGATATCAATATAAATATATATTATTATTATTGAAAACAATTCCATACAATATTGCATTTTTTTATTCTAGCAAAATAAATGTCACAATATAAAAATTCAATAATTTTAAAAGTAAAAGATTATTATTTGGAAATTAAATATTCTCACACGTATGTAAAAATTTAAATCTGTAAAATTATACATACGAGACAATCACTTTTAATAAAGTATAATGTGACTATGAATATATCACAGTTGTTACAGTAGTAAAATATTTTAAATTTTAGGAAATAGCTCATAAAGTAACTTCGCTTCATATTTACATTCTATATTGAACGTAGATATGGACCCTACTTTCAATATATATCCCAAATTGGATACAGATATGTTTTTTTGAGTTAAGGAGTGTCAGAACCCTTAACTCCCGAAAAATGTATGTAAAATGCTTTTTGAAATAGTTTCATATGAGTAAATATAGTTAAAAGTAAAAATTTATTTTTGTAAAAAAATAAAGTTATAGGGCGTAATTTGAAGACTCTAATTTTTTCAAGAAATGTGAATTTTATTTAACGTTAAACGAACATTCCCAATATCATGTGAAAACCAACAAAATGTTCTCCAATAAATCTTGATATTTGCTTTCAGGTCCTGAAGTTTTTTTTTCAAAATATTTATTTAATTTTTATAAAAATAACAGTCTAAATTAATAAATTGTTAGTATTTGAAAATTATAAACACCTTCTCAATACAATTAATTTAAATTAAGGTTCTAATTTTAGAGGAAAATAAATAGAAATTATATACAGATTTTTATCTATTTCTAATAATGAGCTTTTCATAGTTTTACATGAAAGTTTAAAAGAGTATGTATTGAGAAAAATCACTTTAAAGTAAAAAAAAATTAAATAATTTAATACCTCTTTAATAGCCAGTATAAATGCCTCTCAAAATATAGTTCAGTCATTATTTTACAAATACATAGTGTTAACTTGCATTATTTCACTTTATAGGCCTCAAATGTCATAAACAAAACATTTTTCAGTTGCTTCGACATTTTGGCATCTTAAAATGTGCACATATTTACAAAATGTAACTGTATAATTGACTTAAATTTATATTCCAGTTACACAAATTAACTTTTTAAAATTGTATTACCCCCATCATTAATATGTAATTCATGTTAATTTATATGTCTTGTCTAACATGTAAAAAAGGAGGGGAAAAAAGAGAAAAAGTATTGTAAAGCTAAAATTCTGAATAATTTAAAATTTATTTTAGTTATTTATTTAAAAAAAACTTTGCTATTATAAAAAAAAAATCTTAATTTTTAATATCTACAGCTATAACTGAACAATCCATCTACAAATCTAAAAATAATCTACAAGTGACTTCACTTTGAATCTTTATAACTATACAACTAATGGGAATATCAAAAACTGGTTGGTTTCAAAATATTCAGAATATTCCAAATTAAATACAAATAATATTTTCAAAAAAAATCTATTTTTTGAAAGTTTTAAGGCTCCTGACTCCCCTTAAAAGATTTACAATTGATTGTGTTTTACAATAATCCAAGTTTTAAGCGAAATTTTTAATTGTGTTCCTCCAGCTTCCTTCTCTTAAAGCACGTTGACGCTCTTCGTAATGTGTTCTCATGTACCTTTTGCTGTGGCCGGGGTAGCTGAATAATCACGATCGCGAGATTGACGGCGGCGTTGTTTCAAACGAGTCGCCGGATCGAGTCTAAATACCACTAAAGGCCCTCCCTGTAAAGAAGCTGATGCAGTTTTGAATCAGTCAGTGCTTAAAGTACTCCCGTTGGGATAGTTTAGTTTTTATTAACGTCGTACTAGAAGCAACACGAGTGCTATTGGCGACGGACCTCGTAATTTTGAACCACGGTCAAGTGACGAGGCGACACCTGAGCTGGCACCCGCCTCTTCTGACATCCACACCACGCCACGGGAGGACTTTGGGCCCCAAACAGATTTAATGTGCATCAGCCCCATCTACACGGCGGGTCTTTGGCGGCCAAGGGTCGAACCCGTGACTGAACGAAAATCGCCGGCTGCGAGTCCACGGCTTTGATCACAAGGCTACAGTGGCCCTCACTCACGTTGGCAAGTTAGGAGAGTGGGATCTTTCGTTTTATCTCGCTTGATGTGGTTCAAAGTTATGAAGCTAATAGCCAAAAATATTGTTTATAAGTACAAAATTAATAACCAATCAAATTAATTGTTGAAAACATTTTGTCAAAAATGAAAATTTTATTCTTGCACTTTCACTTTCAATATTCGTACAACATCATTTCACTTAAATATCCCTTGAACCTGCAAGAAATCAATGAATACTGAAAAGGAAGCCTGAGTAAGAGTCTTTCACATTACAATGGCTCTCAACAATTAAGCCAGACGATAAAATATTTTAATAACAGACCAGACAGAGACGCCTCTTTTGATCTAGTTGGTAAAGACACAGCAAAAGGCGACCGGTAAACCTTTTCTTCGAACCCAATAGACTAGAGTTCGATACGACGCTGGCATACCAAAGTCAACAACTTGTTTTCTTCTCTAAGAGGGCAGAAAAACCTAAAGCTTAAATACCATATCAATATTGCCTTAAATAAGTAGCACAGATGTCATGGGAATATCAGCAATTTGTTTGCTTTGTATTTCTTAAGAATTATATTTAAGACTTGGATTTGGGTATTTGTCTTATGTGTAGTATCCAAAAAGTACTAAGTGTCGTCCTCGTCACATGAGCGAGGTTCAAAATTACGAGGTGCATCTTCAAAAAGCATCGTCTTGCTTCTAGTGCGATGTTAATAAAAACCGATAAATCAACCAGTTCAAAAAGAACTGCATAAAGTAATTATTATAAGAAAGGAATTCAGTTCAATAATATAGAATAAATAACTTAAATTAATAATATAATTTATTGACCACTTCTTTCTCTTAACACGGTTAAAAAGGTATCTAAATCTTAATATAACTCTAGTGTAACTCCATTAAATTTTTTTTAGTGCAAACGTATGCAAAAAATAAATAAATTATCGAAGCTAAAGTCTGAGATTTATTTATTTTAGCTTTACGAACAACATTGTTTAGTATTTTAGTAACTAGTTGCAAATTATAATGTTTGCTTCAACCATACTACAAATACAGATAAGTGTTTCATGACATTAAGTTTCCCGTCTACTGGTCATTGTGATTTCTTTGACGTAATGTTAATCCTGTGGAATTTATACAATAGCCCTAAAATCTATGCTATTTTATTTGTTTGAATGACAAAAACTGCATCAATAAGAGCAAAAAATAATGAAGAATCTACGGAATTACATTTTTGTTCCAATTTTTGTAAATATTTTAGAACAATTTTTCAAAGATTAAACAAACCGCATAAATAGGGATGAAGATACTTTTTTTTAAAAAATTAGAAGATAAATATAATTCTACTGAAACTTTTTTTTCTTTTGCTCTTTCGGGTGCAGAATTTTATATTCAAATGGATAAAATAATATATTTTTGAGGACAGTTATAGAGATTCCATACGACTAATATTATGTTCACGAAATCAAAATAGTTAGCAGACGAATGCCTTAAGGAGAAATCCCTTTTTTTACTTGTTCATTGTATACAATGTATTTGTAGTGTCAATATAGTATATAACATATTCAGTTTGATATTTAAAGTGAATTGAAGAGTATTTAAAGAAAATTTTAGCAATAAAGTTACAGGTGATTTAAAAATTTTCTAATCTAAAAGTTTAATTAACTGTCATTTCTTACACAACATTGTTTTTATATGGTAACGAAATGCACTATTTTCCAGTATCAAAATCCATTACATCAGCAAGATCTCTACGTAAGACGTTTTCTTTAAAATTAATTTGAAATTCATCTCAAGTTAATTTCTAATATAGGTTAAGAGTATGGTGTTCAGTAAGATTGAAATGAAACACGATGTTTAATAAAATGTGAAATTATAAAATGAAAATGACGAAAAAATTATTTTCCATTTTTTTTCTTATGTTAAAATATTGTATAACTCCCATGAGTCATGATATGATTCACAAATTTCGTTCAAATTTCAATCACTAAACATGTAGTGAATAACCAAAAAAATATGCTCTTTTATACTTACTCTTATTATTCTGATAAGAATAACCATTACTCAATAAGCGTCTTAAGAATATGGACACATCCCCCACTATGCGACAGCATCTTTCTTACAATTTTACATATCTTAAAACTGATTAACATGTTCGGAATCTATATTAAAACCATTAAGATGGATTTCACTAAGTATGCATTCTCAGATGATCACTTCACACTGAAAAATCTAATCGTATTACATCTTTCAGCTCAGAGAAAAACAACAAATAATTTTGTTTTTCTAGACTTCGGATCTCTTTCTTTCCATATACTAATTCAACAATAAACTCATCACTAACAAATCAACTATAAACTTATCGCTATCAAACCAAATATAAACTTATCGTTCAAAAACAAATGCTATCTGATCACTTTTATTCACAACACTTTAATGTATCTGTTTTTATTTAATACAACAATTCATTCACAAGCAATCATTCTCAAATCAAATAACGTTCTAACAAAACATCAAAAGGATAGTTGAAGTAAAATACGAGTGAGAATCTGTAACGTTGTTGATGTTGAGTCTTATTGTAATGATCATATTAATCAAAATGGTTGAATTATAATTTACAAGTCAATGCTTAAGAAATAAATTATACTTTTATGAAAAATTTCGTAGCACTACTCATAAAGAATTGCTAAGCCTTCGAAAGTACATATGTATGCCTATTAATTACTTGAACTGTCATTCATATTTATAATAATTCTTGCATGTACCCCATCAAGTCCTGTCATATTATTTCGCTGCAGGAAAGCTGTTACGTAATTTCGCGTCGAGAAGCGGCTAACATTCGCCACTTAATTGAAAAAAAATCACGTTAAATTCGACTTTCTGTCTACCTCTGAAATGTTCAAACTCTCCAGGGAGTGGATAATGATCAATATCGAGAAGAATATCGACGTAAAGCGTATTTGCACACTAACCAGACACCGCCAGAAAATGAAGTCCGACGTTTAAAGGCACTAGAGCTCATTTCCAGCATTATCCTTAACACAATTACGAGAGCGTGCGACAAAGATAAAAATGTTCTTTCCGAAAACAAAATTGTGCTGCAGGCAATCGAATGCTGCAACAGTGCAATCGGATTTGCAAAGAGTTGCCTTTTTTGCCTCTTAGTCTCAAGGGCTGCTTGGCATCAAGTCGAGAGTGGATGTAAAAAACAAATGTTTTGCCTTTTCAGCGATTGTTTTAACAACCACTTTTTTTTCTTCTTTCCATGGCTCTTTGAGATGCAGTTGATTCGTTAAAAACGAGAATTGGATGCGAAGAAAACGAGAATAAAAAAAAAAACCTGATAAGAAACTAAGAATGGGGCAATCAATTGTTTATGTTTCTTTTTACGTTTGTGTTCTTCATACGCTTCATTATTATTTCCGAATTTATTTTTCGATTATATTATTATTGTATATTTTAATGGCTTTTGAGACTTATTTAGATATTAAGTGGTGGAGTTCCAGTTAAAATCCTCTTAGGGATATACTTCTCATCTCTCTCTGTGTGTGTGCTTTTTAAAAAGGATTTATTAACATTTTATAAAATGGAATTGCGAAGAAGAAATTTATTATTTTATATTGAGTAACACAATTTATTGAATTGTTTTATAAAGTAATTTGTAGGTTTTGTGAGAAAAACATGATAATATATCAATATTTTTTGTGTAAAATAAAAGAATACACTTACTTAGTTGTAATCAATAGCCATTTTCCGCTATTTTCTAATAATGTTTTTAAAAATTATTTTGGATTGAAAAATTGATGTTGCATACATTAAAGATGAAATAAAGTGAATATTTTCTGAAAAAACTTGTTTCTTTAAAATATAAATGGTGTCATTTACATTTTTCATTCACGTTAAAAAAATCAAAAATCAAATATGTGCAAATTATAATAATTATATAGCTATATTAATTATTATTAGGACATGTGAAATCTCCTTGAATGTATGTTATTATATTTTTATCGAAAAGATTAAGAAGCATATTTCAAAATACATTTTCTACCTGCATGTTAAGTGAAAGTATTTTTGTTAGAAAAAAAGTGGTGGAATATTGTAAACTTTAACCTGTAGTCTGATTTTAAAACGAAACAAGGTATTTTTAATAATGAATGATTCTAAGACTAACTAATGCATGAATTCTGTGAATACTTATTTTTCCCCAATAAATATTGATACCATTGTTCATTTTTCAGTCGCTATGAATATTTTTAGCCATCCTAGGTGATATTGTTTTAGTCGATAACAAAATGGTCATCCGAGGCTTTTCAAAATAAAGTGTTTTCTTAATATCATATGAAATGAATGTGTGAATGAGCGAGGGATTGAGAAGGTGAATGAATGAATGAGTGCTTTGATGAATAAAAAAATGAACAAGTTAATAAATGAGTGAATGAATGATGATTATATGAATAAATCAGTAGTTGAAAAAATAAGAGAATTAATGAATAAGTAAATAAATGAGTTAACTGGTGCGTGAATGATTGAATGAGGGGACGATTGAATAAAAGGAATCAGAGCATGAGTGAGTAAGAGAATGAATGAGAGAAGGAGTGAGAGAATGAAAGAGAGAAGGAGTGAGAGAATGAATGAGTGGGAGAGGGAGTGAGTGAAAAATGTGAATGAGTGAATGAAAGAAAGATTGAGTTAATGCATAAATTAATGTATCGATCAATCGTCAGATAAAATTTCCATTCCTTTGCCATATTACCATTTGCTTAAATTCTAATATTTAATGGATTAATATTATAATTTGAAAGAAGTTATCCCCTTTGGTAGCTAAATCTGCTCTTTATAAAACATTTAATGGAACACTTTTTTATACTTCATGTCTAAGACATATAAGGTTTGTTTTAGGCTTATGATTCTTGTTTATCCTCTAAAAATTGCACTTTGGTTTACGAACGCGGAATACATTATTTTAAAACTGCTGAAATGTATTATGATTTTCTCTAACACGATGAGTGCATATAACAATATTGTCTTAAAAATATGATTCCATGAAAGCTTTTGATAATTTTTTTTAAAAAAATTACCTTTTATGTGTAAATACGTTTCAATTGCTAATTGATATATATTTAATTTAGTTCGTACTTTGAAATTAATTAGAAAGATAGGGTTAAATAAACAAATTTTGAGTACTTTGAGTGGGAGTTTACTTTTGTAACATAATCCTGTAACTTTTTGACATGCTTAGTAGCAATTGCAAATTTACTCACTTCTGTTATCAATAACTCAGTGAAGTCTTCAGACAAAATCGGTGTACTTTCAAATACCAGTGAATTATTTAGATCAATAATATAAAATGAAAACTGATAATAAGATACTTTATTTGATTCATGTATAGAATGACAAAAGTATATGAAAACAAATTAAATTCTGAATATGAATTCACCAATTTTATAGCAAATTATAATTAATACTTGTACGTGAATACCTTTATCATAATGTGAATACAATTGTAAATCAAACAGTTAAATGTCATCTATTTTGTTAACACGTTTAAAAACATCGAAGAAACTTAATTGATGAGCACATAGGTCAACTAATTTTGATCTAATACTTATGCAAATTAGTTCTGTTATAGAAAAAACTCTTTCAGATGCCAAATTATTAGTCTGATAATTATTAATGAATCACATACTATTTGAATATATTTATTCTTAAGAGCGTATTCCAGTTATTTTTAACGATTCCATTATTATTTTTTTTACACTATAGAGGGAATTTCTTGTATTTCTATTTTTGTTTCGATCATTGAGTTACTTTTCTGATTTAGGGAAAGCGTACTGTTCAGACATACGCACGCACTCTGACATAATATAGTTCTGCTTAAGTTCATTCAACCATAAGTTACTATACCAGCGCATAAGAGTAATACATTATACAGTACATATTAATTTATTATGTACATAATATTTAAGCATATAATATAAAGAATTACCGATAGAAAATATAAAATTGCCAGCAACAACCTGAGGTTCAAATTCGCAATTTTCCGGTTAACCTATTTACCTAGATTGCATTTCTTATCTGAGGAAAGTAACTCTAAATGGCAGCACATCTTAAGGTAAATTTATTCTAAATAAATTTTCGAACAGATGCCTGATCTTTTCTGCAGCTGTGTTAAGAAATGCTATTTTCAGCCTCAAACTAATTTGAATAACAAGTGTTGTAGCTCTTAAGAGACAGAGGGCGGGTTCATATAAATGGGGATAGAAGTCTTTTCTCTCTGAACGACTCCGTGTAATATTTTTTTTTGTTCTGATTATTTACATTTCAGTTATTCAGCTCTTTTTCCATTCTAGTAAAGTGACTTTGTTAGAATTTTTTATAGAAGTTCAATTTAAAAGTTTGGTTCTTTTAATTATTTCAGTATTTTGGTGTAAGAGATGTAATTGAAAATGAAAACCAGATTAATGCTATGAAAAGCTTTATTTATTTTATTTTTCACAATTGTGACATTCTCCTCTTCAATATGCACTCCTCTACGATCCATACATTGCTCCATCCGAATTTCCACTGGACAAAACAATGTTGGAAATAATTTTCCGAGAAAACATGTTTTGGGTTTCCATCGTATTTCCAATTATAGCTTGAACTGTCTGAAATTTTGTTCCTTTCGGCGCTAATTGAACTTTACGGAATGGACAAATATCACACAGTGTAAAGTCTAGTGAATTGAGTGAATTTTTCAACACAGAGATAAGTATAAACTTTTGAGTTGGTCTGATAAAGAATGCATGAGTTTGTTTATAATCAAATTGCGAAAAATCTGCCAAACTAATTATTTATCAATTTCTACTGTTTCAGCAACTGCGAGAATACTCAACTGGCTGGCTGTCTTTTTCGAGCAAAATATCGATGTTCTTGCCGTGGTATGTCGTCCTGGAGGTGAATCATCTTAAATATGAATTCGCGTCCTTCTTTGAAATTTTAAAGAAATCGAAATCATTAGTACGTGCATAATAAACATTCACCACTCTATACTTCTTTCAAGTGAGAATGTTTCTGTGATGGAATGCTTAAATTTTATGCGAAATTTCCCATTAACGCGCTGCCTCCTTAAAACACTTAACTTTTTTCGGTTCGATATCAAAGAAGACCACAACCCAACTAAGGTGTCCACAGTCGGCTGAAGGTACGAAAGTAAAGGTCACGTGATTCTACCAAGTGCCGTTTGATCGCGGCACAAGCATGGTTTGTCCGTAGATTGATCAGACCAAGTATTTTTCAGCAACTCCTTGTACTTTAATGCGTTGTGCTATTTTTAAGTGAACTCGTGGAAATAAGCAAAAGATGGGCAATCTTATAAAAGTGTTAATTGATACTTCTTATATAGTTTCAAATTCAAGATAGTATGCACGTTAGATCTATCTTCTTCTTCAACTCATATCTCATATTTAATTTTAAATCTGAATGTTTATTTTTAGATGAAAAGCATGCTTACGTGGAGAACGTGATTTTGAAAATTAATTTCTTCTGAAAAATAGAAAAAATAAGCATAAAATAGTATATGCTTCAAAATTTCAGTTACAGTAGTCCGTATGGACGACGGGGGAGGTAGAGTTGCTACAACTCCCTTCCCTACCCCGTCCTAGATGCTACACCTCTGTCTAACACAGTTACTTTTTAAACCACCCTCGTAGATTTATAATTGCATTCTTAAAAATCGATCTTAAAAATTTAATACAATAGGAAAATATCTATGAATTAACTCTCTGAATAGAAATGAAGGAGCTGTATATGAAAGAAGCACAAAATAAGAGAACGCATTATACACACTTTTAAATATTTAATTAATGCATAAAAACAGATACCTCTTTTATTCTACGTTACAACCGTCTTTGTTAGGGGTATATAGATGAATCTTGCAATAAAAATAATACAAATATAAAGATAAATATTTCAATAAATACGTAATATTTTAAATATGTATTGGTCAGTATGTATTCATACAGTAATCATGGACTTTTTTTTTTTATTTTAACGTTATTTTATGAATGCACTTTTATTTTAATTATTTCATCACGAATCATTTATTCATAAAATTAAATAAATACTTGATTTCAGAATAAACGTATAAAAATAACCATACTAATGTGGATGACAACTTACTGATAACTAATAAAATTGGCATTGTTGTTATTAATTTAATGCAGAAGGTAAAAATATTTAATTTTGTATTAATTTGGATTTTATTTACATTTTCATAAAAGAAACATGAACAATTGTTAAATATGACATACTTAGACCATTCTGTCAATGTTTAAATTTAATTTTGAAGTACTATTTAAAAAAGTTTAATTAACTTCAAAAGGTATCAAACTCTCATTTAACTGCCTTGATGTTCACAAAAACTGCATGCTTCCTATAAATATCTGGAAAATTCATGAAAAATATATTTCTTTTCTTGTAGATTGTATAGAAAATCATGGGGTGTATGCGGATACTAGTTCATTATGCCACGAAAAGATTATTCAAATTAACATGGAACACAAGAAAAAGTTTTATTTAAATCGAGATAAAAAAAATTAATATCATTTGATTTTATTTAATTGATTACATTCACTGAACTTCCTAAACAATATATTTTCCCCATAAATATTCACAGAAATATCAAAACTGCTTAAAATCAATTGCCACTTTTGTATGCCTTATCGATAACAGGGACTTCAAGTGATTATTTGGCCTTGTCATCACATAAAGAGTATTTGAACACAAGAACTTTTGATTGAATCTATGTTAAACTTGCATTCATTCGAAATAATTCAAATGTATGCAAGTTTAACAGAGATTCAATCAACGAATCAATTCGAGAGATAACACTACATTTTGAGAATATGTATAGTCATCGTCTTTCATTGTACTCACGAACTCGAAGCACAAGAAGATTTTAGTTGTATCGATAATAAGACTACAATATTTTGATCTCAAACAACAGGATACCATTTTCCATAGCCTCCATTATCTAGTACTATAATATTTCCCGTTATTTACATTTGAAGCAATTGAAATTACGTGTTATGATTATATATATTAAATGCTTTTCATTCTGAATGACTCGATACACAAGAAGTGTTTAGTTGAACTGTAATTAACGTTATATCATATTTGATTTAAAATATCAAGCTACCGTTGTTCACAGTTTCCATTATCTAGCATTGCAGAATTTTCGTTATTTATTTTTGAAACCATTTGAAAATTAGAACATGCATTACGTGAATATGAATATTCAATGACTTTCATTCTTGCTATGATTAAAGTACTTATTTGTTAAGAAAAGTTTTAGATTTAATTTATTTCCTCATGCATAGTTCATTTCTTATTTCATTACTGATTTTTTTTTCAATTACTTGATAATGTATTTCACTTGTATTAAAATAAAGAAACATAGGATATATATATATATATAATATATATATATACACCTAATTTAAAGAAATAACTCCTAAATAAAACAAATAGTGTTGAGCGATGTCTCTTTTATATACCTATTTTATATTTTGAAAGGATATATATATATATATATATATGTGTGTGTGTGTGTGTGTGTGTATGTTTGTATGTATATATCGTAATAATAGTAGAATAATACTATTATTTACGAGAAAAAATAAATAAAATGTTTGGATTTTTGAGAGATATTTTCAAAAAAATAACATGTATTACATTTCTAATAAGGAAAGCAATTCGTGTCTCATAATCTTGTGATATTGGGCTATTCGCGGTTTCTCTTCACTAACCTTGGGGACTTTTAATTGAGATTCGTTGCTTTCGCTAAACAACCTTTGCCCAACCAAAAATGAAACGTGATACGTAAAACTATTATGTAAAGCAGTTAGAAATGAAGTGAAGTGGTTGAGTTAGGAAATATATAGACTCCGACTGAAAGTAGCAAGTGTGACTGAAAGAGAGGCTGAAGGAGTAGAGAGGTTGAAAGAGAGAGGCTGTAGGAGAAGTGATAGATAAGAGGAAGTAGGAAATAGAGGGTTCGAGTAAAGATTGTTGCTAGAAGTATATTTCATACTGCTTTCAACATTTGATCCAGAGTCTGAGTTGCAGTGGAGGAAGGATTAGTGGTAAGAGTCTATTAGATTACTATTGGTGGGTTGAACTAAGGTATTAGAAAGCTTACCCTAGAGAGCATAGGGAGTTGTTGTCATATTAAATATATGTTAATAAATTGCTTAAAGATTGCTTTAGTGTTCCTTTAATTATTTGTGTCGTAGTGTTTAATAATTGAATCTAGTGATGGTACAAGATAACGCCCGGGTCGGGCGTCATCTTGTACTTGTTCATTTGTTCATCATCTTGTTCATCGATTTATACCTTGAATTTGTTTAGGAATTCTAATACTAATTTAATTATAGTCGTAGGGAAATGTTCATTAATTTAAAATCTGATTAAATTCATGATCTTACGATATGTACAACTAAGTTAGATTGCTCATTAATCGAAAATGGAATGTAATTAATATATCGAATTTTATTATTTCCTTTAGAAGTATTTCGTTATTGTCAAAACAAGAATTTAACTATTATTTAAATAATTTTGAATTTAAGCGCTTCTAATTAACTCTTCTGTAACTAAAAAACATGTTAAAGGCAGTAAATAATGCTTTTATTTCAAATAAAAATGTAAAATAACTAAAATTCTGTAGTTATTCATTTAAACAAACCAATCTTAAACATTAATTTTTCCTGTATAAATCAGTTTGAAATGTTATAAAATCGCACGAAAAATATATATATATATTCCGAAAAATATCAAAACAAATTAATTAATCGTTTGTAAGATTATATCGTTCATAACTACATTTCTTTCAAATATGGAGCTAGTAGAAATAAAGAAGTAAATGCCTATATTTCTATTGAAATCAAAGTCAATATATAAAACAAATAAATGCCGGTCTCTTCCCATCTCAGCAAACGGCAAAGTAGAGTTATTGGCTACATCCAGAACAATAAGATTCAAATTCATCAGCGTCAACGGCAACAGATGCCCGTTTCAACAATCGATCCGTCACAGCAACAGGTTGGCTCTGCGTTCTATTTCGGAATTTTACAACTTTATACGAGCTTTTATTTCCGTTGCTTTCGGTACGGTAGTACATTTTTGTGAATGATCTTAGCCTTGAAATGGTATTATTGTGAGTATTTATCAATAATGTTTTTAATAGTAGGATAAAAATTAAATGATGAGAATGTTTTTGTTCAAAAAAAGTTGAGAGCAGCAAATATAAGGAGTATTATAACAAATTTAAATCAATGAAGCATTTTTTTTCTGATGTTCATCAAAAGTGTTTAAATGAAAAATATAATGTAAAATAGGTTACCTTGAATGATGGATGAATGGAAGAGAAACTACCTGTATAACATATTATTTACCTTATATATGTAATATAACTTCGAAAATCCATCTAGAGATTCAATAACTTTTGCAGTGTACTGTAATTATGCATTGGAAGAATCTGCTTGTATGGATAAGGCAAAAAATCAGAATTGTTAAGAAACAAAGAATTTTAATGTTTAAAAAATGGAGAAAAAAAAGTATAGAGAGCATTGTAGGGAGAAAAAATTTATCTATATAAATGTATCTATATACAAAAGGCACACAGAGCATATTGTTCATTTATTCCTAATTTACAGCAATACAGTTAAAGAAGGAAGCATTTTTTTCAGTTTTAAATAATACTACACATTTTACTCTTTCAATGACAATTTATATGGCAAAATGCTTGCATAACACTTTTGAGTGTGAGTAATCACAGCATAACTGTTGACATCAAAAGAAAAGTGTAAACATTTTCTGAAAATGTCTCGGGAGTAGATATAAATTACAATAAAAGGAAAGTTCCTGGCTGTGAGTACTAATCGCTTTAATAGTGCGTCAAAGAATACGCGTATATCAGAATACAAAACAAGTATCCCTTTTAAATATTCAATCCGTCTAAGAGTGTAAGGTCCTAATCTCATCAAGTCATATATACACTCCACAAGACTTCAACGCAATCACACTGTCCTAGTATTTCCATAATCTTAATATTAATATAAAATCAATTCAATTTTCTCTTGCTTATGTACATCTTGATTATATCTATTCACTCCCCTTCTAATGTTTACTTAATTTACATCCCCGAGTTTCATTTGCTTGGGTAGAAGCTAGAAAATAGAAAGTAATATAACCACCCAGAAGTTAGTTTGAGGGAAGTTTTCACGAACAACCCATGTTACATACATTACGAGTTTTCTCTGCTGAGTAAGGTATTTCATTTTGTTGAAAGAACCCCTTATTAAATAAAAGTAGTTCACGAAATCAACGTAGTTGCAAAAAATATCTTTGTAACAATGGAAGGTTTTCAAGTTTTTGATTTAAATGTATATATAATTCTTCCCACAAAACGAAAGAATGGTTTTCATAAGCTGGCCTAAATAGCGATTCCTTATTCTTCAAAATTCTTATGTTCTTGGTTAAAATAAGTAAATTTATTCCTGAAAACTATTTCATTAATAATTGGACAACAAAGTCCATCTTTCAATGAGAAAATTTAAATTTTAAGAGAAGCTTGTGATCGATAACTATCCCAAATAAAATTTAAATAAACTGTTTGACTGAAAACAAATTAAGAATCTAAACTTACTGTAATGAAAATAATTTTTACTATTGAAGATAAGTAAAATTATCCTACATTATCACGAAAATTGTGTAAAACATGTAATTTTGAATTTAAATGTAAATTGAAAAGGAATATTTTCATAAAAAAAAAATGAAAAATTTTAATCATGCTAAAAGTTAAAAAGGACACATTTTTGAAAGTTTGATTGTTTTGTAAATATTTTGTCCTGTATTTTCTGTTGCAAACAGTTTCAAATTCAAATACTTCAGTTAACGATAGTATAAATTTACGTTATATTCGTCAACTACCCATTGTATACAGAGAGTATTCAATCATTTTTAGAACGTCACCTATACAGTATTTTGGGAAAACAACTATATTGGCAACAGCATATTATATGATATTTAAAATATTATTTATCTTTACATTTATTATTCTTTCAAAATAATGGATGTAAACATAACGTTGATCGAAGCCTACGTTTAAGCAATTTACAAACAGAAAAGTTTTTATTCCTTAACTAAGGAAAGTTGTGAAACGATGGTATCAAAGTTTCTGAGTGAAAATAAGCAGCGTTATAGTCCCCCTTTATTGTTTCTATATGGAGAAAGGGCTAATTAAAACTCTAAAAAGGTAAGCATTGTTCCGGATATTTCTAAAGTAATGTCAATATGTCAGTAAGGGAAAATCTTCACCGAAGCAGAAATCTATTGCAAGTCATTTGTAAACATCAGTAGCAACAATAAACCAAACAGTTTTAAGCTTGAAAATGGTTAAGAAATAATAATGTTTGACGTCTTTTGTCGAAGTATGTAACTCATCGCAAGATATTTTGCCCCAGGGAAGCTCATCATATCCCCTGCTAACTAAAAATCATTTCGCAAGAGAAAAATGGAAATGAGTTTTCATCCTTTGGGAAGCATAAATTTATTTCAAGAATTGGAGCAAAAAAGGTACATTTATTGTAGAAATAGAGGCAAAACAGATATCTAATTCTGATTCTGAAAATGCAAGGAAATTTCCTTAGGGACTTATAATTGTAGATTTATTATACAATAGGAAATTAACATTAAGAAGAGGGTTAAACAATGTTTAAATCAACTCATTGTACTATCAGAACCTTATGCCAGAAATTTATAAGTGAATTTTAGTTTTTTTATCTCAACAATTTTCTAAGAATTAATGCGCATAATGACAGAGCCATCGATCGTATTTCCTTGTAAAAATGGAAAATAGTTCATAGATTGCATAAATAAAACAAATTCCTATCCTTGCATGAGTGGTTGAAACGCGGAGAGAGTGGATATGCAATGAGTAGGAAGTATTTTTATAATTTCTTTCAGCTGCCAAACTTAAATTATGTATAATGCAGCACAATATACAAATACATGCAATAAAAAAACGTATAACTAAACTATCATACACTTCACTTTGAAACAGCCAACATGGCGGCCTCCTGGTATTCTCTTTCTTCACCAACTCTCGTCGAGTTGAGTTGTTCTTCAACTATTAGTGAAGTTGAGTTATTATTTTTCATCGATCTGTACTGCATACATACGAGTACATTTATAAAATATTTTAGAACAGTCACCTTACGTTTCCCTTATGGACTACTAAGCATATGACTCTTCTTAAAAAAAAACTCTTTCTAAGAGCAAACACATCACAATTGATTTGATGAATAGGAAACCGTAGGAAAAAAAGATGCAGATATATAGTCTAGAATCGTTCAACAAATTAGCCTTTAACGAACATTTATCAATTATTTTAGAGCATGTTTAAAAAATTAGCCTTTTCATGATAAACTGCAAAACAATGTCCCCAAAATCATTCCAAAAAAGTGTATCTTTAATTCGAAAGGAATAAATTATCTACTGAGAATACAATATATTTTTGTTGTGTGATTTCCACTTGCTACTGTTATGCGAGAAATTTACTTTCATATAAATGTGGTAAGTACTTTTACCTACAAAGACGATAGATACAATATCAATAATTAAAAATAAGCTTTGGTATTTGCTCATATGAAAGTACCATTGCTGAAGTATTCAGAATTTCTCTGAGGAAAGTACATTCTGAATCGTTCAAATGTTCTTTTTGATTCCTTTCAAACCTATTTGCATCGATAAAACCTGCATCCCTGGATATGCTCGTATATCTTAATCTACGATTACTTCAGTTTTCTAGAGAAAGCTTCTTTACAACAAATAAGCAAGTAAAATAAGAATACAGGATGAGTAAATTAGGATTTCGAGGTGATTAATTTTAACGGAATCATAAATTATGTTTAAAAGACCATTAAAAAGATACCGGCTGATTGCATTAACTTAGCATTAGTGCTGTAGTCGGAGTTAATGGAGACTATAAGGTTTAAAATGAAGGGTTTTGAGTTTATGATCCTTAATGAGGTGTTAAATTTTTTCACAGAAAATTAATTTACCTATCATGATAGTAACACACCCCTGGAAAAGGAGGGAACGGTTTTGTATTAATTTTTATTGATATTTTTTGACTCCGAAGTAATTTTATTTTTTAAAAGTTATTTTACAAATTTTAAAATGTCTCTATACGTTGGTAGCTGTAATACAAATCGTACCTAATTTGTGATTTAAATTATATTTGAAGACTTGAAACAAATGAGTCGAAAGAAGATAACCTTGTATTTTCAATTCAGAATTGGGAGCCGCCTAGTCAAATGATTCAATTCATATGATTTGTAGCCAGTGGTGCTTATGTTGAGAAGCAGGTCAAATCATTGTGTGTCAAAGAGAGGAAAGCTAGCTAATAAAAATTAAATGTTAGTGAGTTGTTTTTCTCCGTATCGAGAGAATTTTTAATACCCCGTGGGGAGGGTGATCGATTAACGGTGTGCCGGTAACTTTTCGAAACTTCAATCTTTGGGTCCGATGAAAGCTTGTTTTACTGTATTTTGCAAAGCTTTTAACAACTAGAATAAAAGAGATTCTCACTTGAGTTAGTTATCATGGCATTTTAACTTCTGTCGAAGTTATTGGAGTGAGTCGTCGCATACTTATATTTCAGTTCCATCGTGATGATACTAAGGGGGACATTCTGAACGTTATTTTTTAGAGAAGTTTGTTTTTTAAAGGAGTTACTACCATTGATTTACAAGTACATCTCTTCTCTATTACATTGAGTTTCAGTTTTTATTCTAGTTTTTATTCGACCCTTTTGGTTGCCTGTATTTGAGATGGTGGATCTATTTGACGTTTGTGCCGTAACTGGTGCATCACTATCCGTGATTTAAGTGAGGTTGAGTTAGTTAGGCACACAGAGAGAAATATTTTTACATTTATGGTACATGCAACCAGTAGTTCTAAGCTGTAGGCCATCTAGTGCTCGTGTTCTGGGTCACTATTTCTTAGGTGAAGTGCTTTGTTCCGTCTTGAGATATGTTTTTTACCTCGGGTTGGGGAGGTCCATGACGCTTAGTCCTGCTGAGTTTCGAACCTTCAAATATGTGTCTGAAGAAAA
>BMAW01023536.1:0-31563 GCA_019974015.1 Nephila pilipes | reverse complement strand
ATTAAATTAATACATGATTAGTATTAAATTAATACATGATTAGTATTTCGCAACTCTTATGCTTAGGAATCTCGGAAAGTATTTATTAGCTACCCTAGTTTACAATGTTGTGTGTCTTTAATTAATTTGAGTTAAATGTGACACTGACGATCAACTATTAATTTTATAGGAAACTTATGAATTAGAAATGAAAATGTTTCACCATCGCTTATTTATTATATATATATTGAGGGAAAAAGGCTCTGGTTTTATAATTAAAAAAATATGAGAACAAATATAACGGGTTTCCACCTCAAACATTTTTTTTTCTTTTAACATTTTGTAAGACATCTTTTGGATCAAGTTATTCCTGAGTGTTTGACTTTCGATTGCTTATCAAATGTATCAAAATACATAAAATAAATTAGATTAAAATAATTGAAAACATCCAGAAATATGTTTAAATAATGAAAAAAAAATACTACATTTTAATATTTTTATACATACATATTTTCTCGCAAAACTAAATATTTTCATAATTTGCAGGATTACAGATATGTATCACTGATAAAATTTATAAAATCTCTTCAAAATGTACTTAAGAATACAAACGTAAGATAAAAATTATAATCATGACAATGTTCTTGTCTAGTTCGGTTTCTTGAAAAAAAAAAAAGTAAAACTCATTAGTTTGTTTTTATAAATGAAACATTTGATTCTTGTAATCTGATACTTTTTTAAGTCTAGGTTCTACTTTAAGTTAATAAAATGTCTTTTGATTTCGTTTAGAAGCTTCACCCAAATCCTGTGTACTGTTCGTTCACACACAGAGTTAAAAATGTAAAATGACTTTCCTGACAGTTTTTTAAGGAGCACACTGAAGCTAGAACCGTATAACATATTTTTACGTCATGTAAATTTCGGAAAGCTTATGTAATAATTGCTATTTTACGTAGAACATTACTCCATGACTATTATTGTGATTTGTTTATAGGTTCTTGATTTCCTTGAACATTTCAAAAGTATGAAATTTTTCACAAATACGTTCATGATAGCTTACATTAAATGTAAAGAAACGATGTCACGTTACTACCACATATAAATTTTTTTCGCAAATATTTTAAATGGATGAATTTGAAACTATTGAAAAGAAAAAAAAAAGTGCATTAAATGATGATAATTTTTTTTAACTAGTGCTTAAAGGAACTTGTATCATTATAAAACGAGATATTTATTATTATGAAAAATTCATCAAATATAATTAAAACTCATAAATTTATTTAAAGTCTAATCTACAAGTATTATTACTACTTGCGTAAAAGTTTTAATTTATTTATTCTATTTACAATGATTTATGTAAAATTATAATAAATTCAAAACCTCTATTACAAAAAGAAAGTTAATTAGCTATTAGAAAGTAACTGGAGAATTTAAATATTATTTTAATATATTTTACAGTAATATTAGTAAATTTAAAGCATACAAGTATACCAGATAAAATATATTTATTATAAGCAAATATTTCGTTGTGATGGTAGGTTATTTCAAGAAGTTAAATGCTTTTACAGTGAGTGAAAATATTGATTTTTTTAGTAATTAAGTTATTTTATTCTCTTAAAATCTCCTGCATATTGCATATTTATTGAAAAAATTGGTTAAAATTCTCATGAAATATTGCAAAACAATATCTTAATGAAAAGAAGAGCCTCCGAAAATTTCGACCAATAGGACCATGACTGTTTTATTGTTAAGCTTTCAGTGTGGAGACGAATGAAGTTTAGGGATAATTGTGATGTTTTTGAAAAACATCTGCGCTAACTATGATAATTTATTACAGCTCCTAACATACCGAAAAATTAATTTCTGAAAAAATTTCTTTTTTTCAAACAATTTTTATTATTTATGAGGAATGTTATAAATTCCCATAATTTCACATTTCAAATGTGTGCCCAAATTACAGTCTTTAATTTTCAGTTTTTTCAAAGAAGTTTAACGTCTTACTAAATATTTCCAAAAATATCTAATCAAAAATAAATAAATAAAAAAGACCCATTTAATCAAGTTTTTCGAAGTTTATTTGTTTCATGAAAAATTAACATAAAAAATTATTTGTAAAACATAAAGATAAATATTAATTGTATTTGTTCCAATATATCTCAAAATAACTTCGCCTACATACAATGAAATTCAATTAAGCCTATACAACGGGTGATATTTGCGTTAATGCAGACAATTATTATTTGTTACCTAAAAATTAGAAAACTGAAATATATTTAACTATGCTATGAAAAAAAAATGAGCAAGAACGTTGGTTTATGACTATTCTCTTTTAATTTATTTTAATAACGATATGAACTTTTGCAAAATGGGGATCTTTTTTCCTTCACACAGGTAATAAATTAGAATTGTGTCGTAAATCATAATGAATTATGGATAACACATAGATCTCTGCTACAGAGTTAAAAAAACAGAACTTTTTTTTTTAAAAAAATTGTTTAAAACTTATATTTTGTCATAAATAATGCTAATTTATTTCAATACATATAGTAACATCACTGCTAATTTCATTTCCTTCTCAATTACAAAAAAAAAAAAAAAAAAAAAAAAAACTTTAGGAAAATTATTGAAATCGATATTCTAAAAGTTTATTTTTTCTATAATATATACGAATTTAATTTTCCTTAAATTTATATCCAAACTTTGTTTCTAAAAAGTGACATTTTTGTCTTTTTTCATAGGAAGATTTAAATCAATGAAATTTAGTATTTTCCAACGGTAATTAAATAATGCATTTCAATATCATATTAATTGTTATAAATATCTTTATAAGACGCATTATGGTTAAAGTTTATTAAACTATAAAGTCGTCTTGAAAATTAAGTCATATGCATTATATTATAGTAAAACAAGAGACAAAATCTATTTTAACTCTTACTGGTACCTAAAAATAATATATTTTGTAGTATTCACTTAATGTTATTACAGGATTCATTATTTTTCTTTATTGTTGCCCGTAAAATGTTCATCAAATTAAGAAGGACATATATATGATTTTTAAAATCCAATACAGTTTCAATATCAGTTTATCAATTATTAAAATTATCGATTTGTTCTTTTTAAAATTATATAATAAATTTTTTTTTAACTATTATCGTAACCTATTTAAAGTAATAACTTTCATGTATCACATAATACTCAAAAACAAACGATCACTCGTGTCAGAACCATTAAAAGAAGTTACTGTTATTCAAGTTAAAATAATACAATTATTAATATGTTTAAATAAATTGAAAAACAGCAAGGAAAAATAATTTAAACCTAATATAAAATACCCATCGCATTTCTTCAGTTTGATATTTTCAGAGTTACTATTTAGAACTCAACGTATGTAATTTGAATGAAACTATGTTTAAAAGGCTAATATTTTGCAAATACCAGTTACGAATAAATACAAAAGTATATATATAAAAAAAGTAAAAAATAAAAAGTATATATATATATATATATATATATATATATATATATATACTTTTCTCTTGAAGAGAAATAATTTACTGTCATAAAGGTGGAATATTATATCTATCTAATACATGACTTAAGTTTTTGAGAAAACTTTTATTCCTAACGATTGTTCGAGAAGATATTTTTCATCTTAATTATTCTTCGATTTTAAAGACATCTGACATTTTGTCATGTAAAACAGACTAACAAAACTCTCATTATCTATGACAAATTTCAAATTTCCCGAATCAGATTTGTTATATTTTTCTGGCTAATGACATTTACGCTCAAATTGTGCTACTACAAATTTTATACATTTTACATATTTGACAGTAATATATATATATATATATATAAGGGGGGGAATGGAAATTACCATTTGAGTTTCCTCCCTCTTATTTCTCTTACTTTCAAAAATGAAAAAAAAATTAAGACATTTTTCGAATAATTATAAAGAAATGATAGAAGTGGGAAATATTCCCTTTTTAAAATTATAATATATGGATTGCATAATTAGTTTTACAAATAATTATACAGCAACAATTTTTAAAACTGAAAGAATATTTGAACAATCCTTAGAATGTCTTCCATTCCCTTTTGTTTTTGAAATGCTTTCAATACTTGATTCAAGTTAATTATTCAATTATTAAAGTTTATTCTAGTCATAATTCAGAATAGATATAAAATCTAAGCATCTCGTACTGTTCAGAAATTTAGAAAGGTAAAGAAGTTAACTCTTTTATTGAAACAATTACAAAATAAAATTAAAAATGCTGTTTATTTCAAAAAAAACTTTTGTCAGATTTTCAAAAGTTTTATCAAAATTTTCATTTCCTATATTTACATACATGGTTAATTAATACTTTTCAACATACCATACAATCAAATTTATATTTTTTGAAGTTTCAATTTAATAATGTAATAGATTTTAACAACAAATTTAACGCAAAAAATTGTCTTATACCATACACGTTGAAGGCCAGTAAAATAACTAATTAACAACAAATAATTACACGTGTTTATAACGCTTTTTTTTTAATTCTTTCTCAATTTACGCTTATGATACGAGTGGGTGTAGGTTAATAAAACTAATCTCCTTTGATTTCACAATAAAAGTCATTTTAAATTATTAAAATTTCTGATTCATTATTATATATTTTATCGGAATAAATTTTATTTACTAGAATTTCAATGTTGTTTTTATTGTTTCAAATTCTAACTCATGATTAAGACATTAATATTTTAGAACAAAATTTTAATAAAACAGAAATAATTTAAATATCGCGCATTATCTCTACATGTATTTAAGTAATATATTTAATGCAATTTGGAAATAAAATTTCATTATATTTATATGTATTTGTTTATGCATTATCAACCAATGAAAACAGAATGTATTAATTTTATGTACCCTCAAAATGTAAAGAATCATTTGAATTTGCTAGAAACTTTAACAAGGCAAAATTAATATAGATTCGAACAATATTAATAAATGACTTCAGCTAGAAATATATGATATAATTCAAATTGAATATGAATACATAAATCGATTTGATTACGTTGCTGTATGATGAAAAGAATATTGAATTATGATAAAAGCAAGAAGAAAGTGTGTAAAAATAATCAATAAATTTCAATATATGCAAAGAAGGGAGACACAAAGTAGCAAAGGTTACGGGGAACTGTCCAAAGTTTTGCAGCTAATTCGGACAAAAATACATATTAAAGCATTGTTAGGTGAAAAAAGCCTTTAATTAGATTTGGGCTAAAGGATTTCCAAAACTAGATGACATATTAAAAAGAAGTCAAAAATACTTCATGCATTATAAATCCTTTTTTTGTTAATGGAGATTTATATGCCCATTCAGAATACAAAAGTGAAAGTACTTAAGATTTCAAGACATACTAAATGACTAGTTCGATTGCAAGTTAACAAGAAATGTTGAAAGTTTAACTTTTAGCAATAATATAGGACAATTGTTTTTATTATGAGACACAAAAATGTGAAATAATATATTACATGTATATTTTATATGAACTTTTAATTAACATTATCATAATATATAACCTAAATCGTATAGATATAAATTCTACAAAATACCAAGATTTTTCTTTTCTACTATATACTACTCACACTGGGAGATGTGTTATATGATGTTCAAATTAGTTTAATAAATTAAAATAAATGTTTGTAATTAATATACTTATAATTAACTGAATTGGTAAAATAAAAAAGTAAACCTTGTAACATCCGATTACCTCGAGATGTTATCTTGTCTCATCACTAATATCTAATATTAAACAATACGACACCAATAATTACAGAACCACCAAAACAGCTTTTCAACATTATTAATATGTATCCACTGAACAATAATAAACAAGCTCAGGTTGGTTGTCAACACTTTAATTCAACCCACCAACAGCAATCTAACAGCTTCTTACCAAGCTACATAGAATACAAGATCTGGAACAACTACTGAAAACACTGAACAATTCCTCAGCCCGAGTGAACACACACTCAGGACCTCAACTCTAATCCTTAAATCAGCTTTTCCAACCACTATATAGCATTTAGATTCCACCTCCTCTCCGTTGCAACGCCTCTGATCCTCCTTCTCCTCTCTTTCTCTACTCCTTCAGATATGGGTTTGTACCATGTAAATTTAACCACTTCACTTCATTCCTAACTTTAGCTGCATATTACATTCTTCATCACGTTCTGTTTTTTGTGGTTGGGCAGGTTGTTTGAAAACAATCAATCTCAATTTCCCAGAAGTCCCGAAGGTTAGTGAAGAGAAATGAAATAGCCAATGTCACAACCTTGTATTAATAAATATTAAAATTATTATTTTACATTTTGTTTTTTGTTCAAATTCCAAGTAATATTGCATATTTTAATTAAACCATTTTTATTGACAGAAATTAATTCAAATCCTAATTATTTTCAGAGTAGATCTTTGGTCTCCTTTAGATAGATTTATTTTCCTTTTAGCTCACTCAGATTTGATTATGTGTATCTAACTAAAAATATTTCTTTAGATTTTTACAGTTACTTTGTTGAATTTAATTGGTAGTTTTGTGGAATCAACCTACTTATTTGAAAAGAAGAATTCTTGTCAGCTTAGAATTTTTTAAAAGTTTTATTACTATGCATCATTTAAATTTACTTTTATAAAATCTGAATATTCAAAGACAGCATTACTTAGATCAGAAATATTTTTTAACTTTTAATTAGTACAAAGCAATTTCGTAACAACATTCCTTGATTAAATTCAGTCAGTTGCCGTCAAATTAATTACTTTTTTGTTATTTTTCAAAAATGAAGTTATTAGTTTTTCAAAATTGTATTTGGCTTAAAATCTACCAGGTGTCTAAATTAATTTTGAAAGAACTCAATTTTAAGAAACTTGAAACTGAGTGGAAGCATAATTAATAAGAGCCACCAACAATGTATTTACTTTTCAACTTTGGATGCATTTAAAAAAAAGTATGTTTTCTGAAATAAGGAATGTCGAAATTGCTAATGAGAATATCATTATTTTGAACAGAAATTGTAATATCTGTCTAACTGTACTATCTGTTAGAATGAAATTTTCTAAAAAGATAATCGCGTGAATTTACTAACATTTTCATTAAAAAGCTTTATTGCTTTACTTTGTTATGTTCTGCTACCTTAATACTGAATAATGTTCCAAAATGAATATCATAAAATGCAAATATATAACTTAAGAATTTTTCCCTTGAAATTTTATCTTTCTTTATTCGAGCAATTTTCATTCACTCAGATAAATTAACCACATCAAACTATTTTACTTTAATGGGGGAGGGAAATAAGTATTATATGTCTCTCGTTTAAACAACAATAGAAATTTTTCACTATATTTTGAAGGCTAAAATGAAGTGAAAATTAAGGTTAAATTATCAGAATAAAATATAAATACTATATTGTTAGTATATAAGATTATATAAATAAGTATAAAAGCGTTTTTAGTATCCAAGGATGAATTATTTTTAAAGCGAAGTGAGCTTTAAATATTATACATATCTGTATCTGTCTATATATATATATATATATATATATATATATATATATATATATATATAAAGTTCCAAAAAACCATTAGTTTAACCCCGCTTAATCGGTCCTCAGCCCGATATTGCTTTTTGACTTGCTGGGTTCCATATTTTCTTTTATTTTTCTTTCATTGTTACATTTCTTTCTGGTTTTTTGTCTTTTTAATTATTTTAAATTATTCTTTCTTAAATTTTCAGTATATATATATATATATATATATATATATATATAAGTAATTTTAATTTTTTTTCATTCTCTTTAAAAAATTGTTACACGATAATGAGACGACCATTGTCCCCGAGCTCGTGATAGTGTTCTTTCTATTGAGTAGTAGGTTCAACTCCTGATTCCACTTAAGACCCACCGTATAATAGGGATGATGAGAGTAAAATCTATCGAGACTCTAAGTTGTCCCATTAGAGAATTATGGAAGTATGGAGGGGAGTATCAACTCAGATATCAATCTTGTCACTCGACCGAAATTTAAAACTTTGAGGTCCAACGTCAGTATTCCTCGAGTTGCTTCATTTGCAACGTTTATAAGGGAATCAATCAATTTGCTTAAATTTGCATTTTTAATAATATAACTGCTATTAATATTACATCTTATCAACACCATTTACTTATTTCTCCAATACCATGTGTATTCCAAACTATTAACATTCATCTTGCATGAAAAGTTAATAATATCATGAACTACAATATAATAATTGAATAACGTAATTTATTTCAATTTTCTCGTGAGATTTTGAAAAGAATTATTAGTTTAAAATTATTATTATTATAATAAACTTAATTAGTTTCCCTTCGTATTATCTCCGAGAAAAACTGATGTATATAACAATCACTGTAGCATATTACTAAGTAGTCAAAACCTTAAATATTCAAAAATGCGGAAATTTATGTTGTGTTCGGGATTTCAGGACTCTTAAACTTCAAAACATATATGCTAGAGCCCAAATTTTTCCTAACATTTTGGTGCCCAAATATTGACAATACTAGAACTTCTAGGAAATTTCTAGAATTACCGAGAATAAAGCTAAACTATATTTAAATTATTTTTATGTTAATTTTGAAATAAAGCTTGAATTTTCCTCTAAACAATAAAGTGTAACATGCCTGCAGGATTTCTAAGAAATTATATTTCATAAAATTTTGAAATTTTAGGTATTGTTCAACACATAAATTTAATCTTGACTTATAAATTATTAAAAAAAAATATTAAAAGAGAAGAAAAATATTTGAATTATAAATGGAGTATTCTTCAAATTTCATAATTTTTCTTAATAAATATATTTTAAAACAAAATAAAAGCATTATTTATCCCTTAAGATATATGGTATAACATTTGGTCGCCCTTTATTGTGAAGTTTCCTTAAATTAATTTGAGATTTACTGTTTTAGTGACTAAAATAGCTGTCTAAAGTTTTTGAAAGCTGCTTTAATGAATCAGAAAATGAAAAATTAGCTAAGTTGCAAAACTCTCTTTTTTATTTCTGATAATTCATGCGAACGAAAATTACTTCTTTTTAAGTAAATCACGTGACTGAATCGTTCGCATCAAATATATTTTCACGTCATTCGATTTAATTCATTGCGCTTAAATTAATAATATTTTTCTGACAATTTTAAACCTTTTCTTTCTAAAGATTTCAAAATACGGACTCGATTTTACGATAAACAGGACTTCAAGAAGGATTACTAGGTTACCTTATATCGTAAATTTTTTTATCCCTCGTCGTCAAATAACATCAAAATAAATCTCTTCAAAAACTATTGTTCTTCTTTTTTTGACCAAAAACTATCTGAAGCATATGCATTAAATATTATTTAATGATCAAAATGAAGGTCTCGGCTTATTTCCATGATCTGAATTTCCCGTTACCTTTAGCCACCCGACTAAGTTCTTAGATCAAAATTTTTTTTAAGAAAATTATATTCAGAAGAGTTTTATTTTGTGAAATGATAGAAAGAAGCTCAAAAGCAATAATTACACACACACACACACACACATATATATATATATATATATATGCTGATTTATGTTTTAACTGAAACTGACTATAAAATGTGAATAAATGTTGTTATTTTAAGACTTGTAATTTTTTATATTTTGACGAGTTTTTGAAGAATGTGTATCAAATTTCTTTCACTTTAGAGGGATTGCTGGAGAGATGTTCCTTAAGATTTAAGCATTATTATTCAACATTAATGCCACATATAGTATATCCAATACATTCTATCTCCGATTTAATAAAAAGTTTCCTTATCAGGACTTGTATCACTATGTATAATCAAAGTGCTAATTAATGAGCAGCGGATACGATTAACACTTACAGAAAAAACTGGGAGCATTCTGTACCTTTTTATAGATTTGGTCATCTGATTTCGTCCAAATATCTATTCAAATGCCTGTGTACCCAAATTTGTAAGATTGATAAAAAATTATACTATTGTGAAATATAAAACTTGAAATTATATATCATATAACTGCAAGAAAAAATGTGGATAAAACGGTATTTAAAAATGAAACCGAACAATAAATTCAATCCATATTGTGATTTTTTATTCAATTGTTTGAATTCTATAAATATATAAATTGTTTTGTATAATGAAATAAAATAAATTCTTTTATGCTGCTGATTTTTTATATTGTACTAATATTTTTGTTAAAATAATTTTTCTCGTTGATATAGTAGTTAATACAAACGAATAATGTCACATTTAATCAAAAATAATTACTTCTGTTATATTCACTATATCGCAGGGCTTGATACAAGCAGCAATATTAAACTAGTAGATTGTCCTAAATTTATTCGTAGAATATGTTTCCACGTAATCTTTATTAGCTCTATTGATAACACTTAAGATATTCTTTTTTTAATGACATTTTAAATAAAATATTAATTTCATTTTAAGTAGGGAAAATGTTTAAATGATAAGAAATACAGGTTTTCTATTCTATATATTTTCCTAAAAAGTTTGTTTTTGAAATGTAATAGTTTCGGAATTTCATACAGTAAAGTTAATTTAACACTTGGATCAATAAGTCCCGAGACTGTGCGGTCGTTTTTTTTTTTTGCGATTTCCTCCTTCAAACGCACCAGCAAGTCAATATAATAATCACTGTTGATCGATTTACCTTTTTCGAGGTAGTCAATGAAAATTACGCCATGCGTATCCCAAAAAACTGACGCCATGACTTTGCCAGCTGACTGCTGCGTTTTCGGACGGCTTTCGCCAGCTGTGCGCCACTCAGATGACTGCCGCTTCGACTCTGGAGTGTAGTGATGTATCCATGTTTCGTCCATGGTCACGTAACGACGCAAGAAATATTTTTTGTTGCGAGTAAATAGCGATAAACAGCTTTCTGAATCATATACTCGTTGCTGTTTTTGTTCCATCGAAAGCAATCGCGGCACCCACTTGGAAAGAACCTTTTTCATGCTCAATTTTTCATGAAGGATAGTAAATACACTTCCATATGATATCTGTGTCATCTCAGCAATCTCACGGAGCTTCACTTTACGATCTTTCATTATAATTTTTGTCACTTCACTCACATTTTCCGGTGTAACGGCTTCCACAGGTCTACCTGAGCGTTCCGCGTCATTTGTGTCGGTACGACCACGTTTAAACTCGGCAAACCACCGACAAATCGTTGCTTTTGATGGACAAGAGTCCGGGTAACATTTTTCAATCCATTGTTTTGCTTGCACGGTGTTTTTACCCATTAAAAAACAATGTTTTATCAGAACACGAAACTCGGTTTTTTCCATTTTTTAAACAAACTACAAAACGACTTTACTCCAACCTCGATAACTCAGCTGTTTCTGGTCCGATCGACTTAAAATTTTGATACGTTTCAAGCAAAGGTTAGTACTCTAGAAAGATCTGGTTACTGGTTTACTACGAGCGCCATCTCTGGGTTAGTCTTGGAACTTATTGATGCATGTGTTAATTAATGAAATATTCGAAGTTCAATATGGATAGAATTTATTAAACTTGTAATGTCTTAAGTTATTTACGCCATTAAGATATACTTCTCAAAAACATCAAATATTTTTAGATAAACGAGATAATGTATATCAAGATAAAGGATGGTTGACATATAAGTAGTTATTTCATTAAAAACTTACAATAACAAATTCGTAAGTCTTTGATTTGCTTATAATTTAAAATGAATTTATCAGCAACATCCCAATGCGAATTATATCTTCTTAATTATAGGTTAAGGAAAATAATTAAATCCACCAATATAAATTCTTTTTCCAAAGGCAAATTTAATTATTATACATATGACAAATAATATGAGATAATAATACGAGTATTTAATTAGTTGTCATAGGAAAGATATAAATCTGTTAAGTGTAACAAATATATCTTTATTTCCAAATAATCTTTTAATGCTGAAGATTATTTATTTTATTGCTTAAAGAAGAGCGTTGTCGGGCAAGATCTATTAAATGGAAAAATGGGGAAGAGAGAGGAGAAGAGGCAGAGAGCGATGTACTCTGCAATTTTATTCTAATATAGAGGATGCTGCATGAGCTCACTTATGATGCCGATTCGTAGCGATATCTATCGAGCAAATGAGGAACTATTATTGAAAAGCAATTAATAAATTGATAATTAGCTAGAAAATTTAACATATATTCCTACAGAAAATAAAATTAAACATTTCTTAAAATTATATGCAAAGTTTTGCAAAGAACAGATTTGACCACCCAAGGTGCACTTTTTTAATAATTATTATTAAATTAATTAATATAAGAATTAAAACGATGAAATTTCGAGAAATTTGTCAGTAGTAAACTTTTCTGGTATTAAAATTACAAGAAATGATACATTATTAAATTGAATATATTTAAGCTAAGTGTGATTAAAATTAAAGGAAACGAAAAATTATTAAATTGAATATTATATCAGCTGCGAGTAATTAAAATTAAAGCAAACTATAAATTATTAATTTGAATATATTTAAGCTAAATTTAATTAAAATTGAAACCAGCGATAAAAAATTGAAAAGTAATATAGTGAAAAATTGAAAAGTGATCCACCTAAAACAATAGCTCCTTAAGTGGCTAAAACAATGGCTACCTCACAGATATTTAAAAATTCTGAACAATGTTATTTATTTTCAGTCATATCTTGATTCCAGTGTACATATGGTTTATGGTAATACATAAATTGATAAGTAAATAAAATACTTAATTTTTATATTTGTTTCACTTCAATCCTATAAGAAGAATTAAGGGAGATTTATTACGACATATTTTTGAGAAACTCTGTCGAACACCCAGGTGCTTGTTGCCTTGATCCTAATTATGATAGCAACTTAAATTACGAAAAAACTTTAACTATGCTCTTTAAACTTATAAATTATGATGAGATGGTAAGTTTAATATTTTTAAATAGGAACCTCGTAACTTTAGCCGTTACCGTTACCGTTTTGAGATTTAAGTTTACTAGTGGTGAAAGCAGGCATCAGACATATATTTCACGTTTCACGTACTTTATTTCAATCCAATATATAATACAGGAGAAATTTATTATGACGTATTTTTGAAACTGAAGTTCGTTATTGGTGAAAGCAGACATCAGAAATATACGCAAAAACAAGAAAAAGTTTCGAAAAGTGGTAAGATAGAACATTTTTGGGGTTAACTAAAACAACAGCCCCTTACGTGGCTCAATATATATATATATATATATACAAGTTGTGTGTGTGTCTGTAAGAATAATTTAAAATCTTTATATTTCAATTAAACGATATTTATGCTGCATAATATCATCTTAAATTTTGGGTTAATTAAATTTGCTATTTACAGAGAGTAGCATTTTATATATTTTATAACTAAATATAAAATTACGTTGCTTCAGATATATTCTTTAAATCTGAATGTGTATTATAAGATATATAATTATTCATTTAATAAGAAGGAATTTTCAATTTCACATTGAATTATCTGGTTGGTAGCAATCACATTGAACTGAAATATCGTTAGTAATGTAGACAAAATTATTTCAAAAATCTTGACTCAACTTGACTCGGAGTTGAAGAACAACTCAACTTGACGAGCAGAGCAGGAAGAACTCAAAGCTAGGCGAGTTCAGTGAGGGAGAAAGCGAGGAACAGGAGAACAATGGTGGAAGAAACGAGCAATGTCTGATAATTCATATAAATGCATAGTATTTTTGTAAATGTTGTGTATCGCGCTGCATTAATGTTCAAATTAAAGTTTTGCAGCTAAAAAAACGTCCGAAATAACTTATTAATTTCTTTTATAACCACTCTCACCTTCTTACAACAACTCGGCCAAATGGAACATGTCTTACTATTTCCTTTTACAAATAGATAGGAAAACAGTAACTATACCTTAGATACAATGAAAAAAATTCTAAAGCTGATAGAAAAACTCTCATTAATCATAAAATAGTAAAATAATTAAACCATTTTATCACAAATTGTTAATAAAAACTGATAATAGTTCTTAATAAAAACAAAAGAAAAGTCCAACAAAGAAAAATTATCTTGAAGTGTATGAAAATAGCTTTTTTTATTTTGCTCGTTTTAGGAATTTTTTACAATATAACACGATAAAATACATTTTTCTTCTTAGAAAGTACACATCTATAGTATATTTAGCTCAATCATGTTTTAACTATTTAGAACCATGTCTTAAAGTACCCAAGATTTAATTCAATTGTATCAACATATTGTTTAAAGTTTTAATGCTTTTTATTGTTTATTTTACTTAATATCTTAGTATTTTCAAGAAAAATTAATTCACTAAAGATGATTTATAGTATCTCTTATGTAATAATAAGTATCTGAAAACTATTGCTAGTAAAAAAAAGTTAAGAAATTCCTTTTTAAGAACATTCCATAATTAAGGATGTATTAACACATTTATTTTAAAATAAAATACATAAGATATAGACTTAAACTTACTATCTTCTCTTTCAAATTAGCAATCTATGTAAATAGTATAAAATAATAAATTCAATATTTTACATATATATCGGAAATAAATTTTTCAAAATTTTATTCTAATACTCAAAAAGAACAAATAAAATTTTTTTAGAACTCAATACTGTTTATTGATAGATTTGGACTTAAATGATGCAGACATTTATAATGAATAAAAGTGTATAACTAGATTTAATAAAAATATTTTAAGATATTGATCAAAATATTGGGTTGCTTAGATTAAGAGAACTATATTGTGGTTAAATATATCCCTAAACTGTGTAATATCTCATTTTTAAATTTAACTCGAGTAAAATATCCTTATCTTGCTCTTCTAAATTCCGTACCCTAAAATAAAAATACTTGACTCAATGATTTTTTTAATCTTGACCTACAAGAATTAATTTCTGATGATCCTTCAGGGATACTACTTGAATTATTTCCACTCTACAAACAACAACCGACTCTTGAGGAAAAGGATGGATACTTCTTCATTTAATGCATAAATTAAAAACAAAGATGAATTATCTTCACTGTCTGTTGAAGAAATTCTTAACCTCGAGAGATCTTTTCCTTTATTTAATTACCCTAATTGGTGATTACGCTAATTGGGAAGAGTTGAAAAATGTGTTATTTAATTATCTAATTCCAATTAAGTATATCCCCATTTAATCCACGTTTATTTGTATTATTTTCCTGAAATTTACAATAATTAAAATAAAATTTATGAATTCGGGAATAGGTATTTATATCTACATAAAATGAATTTCATTTACGCTTTTTGAGATAAAAAAAAAAGGTAAGATTGCACTTTTTATACGATCTCGATGTTAATGCATGTAGAAATCTAATAATGATACTAATTGGAAATTTATTTTACGAAACAAATATAATACTACATCCCCTATTAATGTTAGTTATTGAATAAATTTAACAGTGGTGTGCTTCCCACAAGAAACCTCTAAAAATTAGGTAAAACATGCATGTTTATCTTTCCATTAATATATAAATAAGCCAATAAGTGCGGTTTTTTTTTGGGACGAATCAAAAAGCAATCTCAACAAATTTATATGCTTTTGTTATGCATTTTAGCATGTTTGAGTCTGTTAGGAACATTCATTCACAGCAGCCATGGTACAGTCAGGATTTCATTTTATTTTGAATAAAAATTTTGCCCTCTCTATTTTTTTTTTAAATATTTTGGTTGACTGAGGCTAAGGACTTTGCTTAATTTCTTTGTTACTATCATGGTCAGAATAAAAAGAGAAATGTGAAATATGTTGAACGGGATGGTATTTTTATACTGACAAGAATTCTGGCTGAATGATGAAATAAAGTATTATAAAAATAACTTTTTAAAATTTTTATGTGGAAATGTTGAGAATATTTACCAAAGTCACAAAGTATCATATTTATATATCTTTCTATTCAATTTATAGAGACCTTTATGTGCCCTTATATCATATTTATATCACACTCGGTGCGCTAATGTTAAAGTAAAAGAATTAAATTAACAGTTGTTAAATTCACAAAGTCAAATAACACTAGTTTTGAACAAACTGTTCAAAATTTCAGCCTAATGGTCATGGTTTCGGATTCGTGACTGGTGGTTTTCGTTCAGTGGTGGGTTCGAGCCTTGGCTACTAAAGACCCGCCATGTAGCCGGGGCTGATGCACGTTAAAACTGTCGGGGCCAAAGTCCTCCGTGGCGTGGTGTGGAAAGTTGGCGTGGTGTGGAAGTTAAGAGAGGGTTGCCAACTCATGTGTCATTCCCGTCACTGGACAGCGGATCAAAATTATGATATCCGTCTCCAATAGCCCCCGTGTTGCTTCTAGTGTGGTGTTAATAAAAACTAAACTAAAAAAAATCTAATCAAAATTTCAATAATTTGAGTAACAAAATTTATTTATTTAATTAAAAATATTCAATTAAATGATTATAATTTTGATTTAAAAATATTCTATTTAAAATAGACATGAGTTAATTATTATTCATACAAAAAAATTTAAAAATTATTATGAAGTTTGTTTGATAGATTCAATATAATTATAATCGGGAAATTTTTAAGTACCTAAAATTGAATCCAAATTTGTTTTAGATTTATTGTTTAAGGGTACTGAGAAAGCCCTATCTCTCCCATGTTAAATTCACCAGCTTCATGTACCTTTTTCTCAGAAACAATTTCAGATGGGATTAGAAAATTTTTATGGAAGTTAGAATAACATACATGCTTATACACGCCATAAAATGGAACTGTTTTTATTAATTATTTATTTATAATCTCTCTTAAATTAGCATTTTTGCCACAATTTTATGGCATAAAATAAATAATTCTCAAAAAAAATCCTCAAACCACCGTGTAAGAGTATTTAATACATGTATGTTACTAAAAAACTGAATTTTTAAATTTCTCAGATATTGAGAAAAAGGAACACGAACCTAAGAAATCCATATTTTGAGAAAATCGCATTTAAAGATTTCATTGATACTTTCATTTTTGAATAAGAAGTTGAATTTATTAAAATCCTCGTTTGTGTGAAGGATTATCAGATTCTTTAGCCTCATAAGAATTTTCAAGTTTTGTTATTTATTTCAAGTGTAATTTTATTTTATTTCTTTTTATGGCTTTTTTTTTTTTTTTTTGATATTTGAATAGTTTCCGTTTTCTGTCGATAATGTGTTCTTTGTCTAATCCCTCCATATTTTTCACACAGACCTGAACGAACCTCATTTATGGATAAGTTATGATACTTTGTTTTACTTCATACATTAAAGCATGACACAGCGTCAATAACACCAAATTTTAAATTTTTGTGGTCACAAATACATTGTTTGGTGCACGAGTCCCGAAGACGTTATTCACAGATTCACTACGATTCTGTGTTTTCTCATCAAGGCATTTCCTTAAAGGCTCTGGATTTGCCAAATCTCTAAATATAAGCTTGGTGACTTCCATTATTGGTAGAGAAATAAGTGTTTGCTTGGTGTGGTTATATGTTTCGTCTTCTGATTGGACACGATGATGAAAACCTCATCAGCTTTTAGATCCAAATCGACAGAGTTATTATTCATCAATCGATATTATTTCATTACTCGACAGTAGATTAAAGTAATCAGCTTAAACAGTTTCCTGCATTTTTGAAGGAAACTGTTTAAGCTGATTTGAATTGATACAATATTTCCAAAAGATCAGTAAATCTTATGCAAGTTGAATTCGCTTTTCAATTCGCACCAATATGCTCTCATTACAAGTTTTGCAAGTAGAAAATTTATCCAAAACATACTTCAAAACATGATATCATATAATTTAGCATCCGGAATCTGTATTTTTATCATATTCATTATATTGAAAGAAAGTATAGCTTAATATGGCACTTTTACAGCTCCAACATTATCATTCGATTCACTAACAATCTCAATATTACAGATGGTTGACTTTCCAATACTTTTATGTTTTGAAATACTCTTTTACTTCGTGGCTTTCTAAATAAGTAAATCTTTTATACCAGTAAAATACTTTTTACTAAATATAATATAGTGCAATCTGAATGTGCAACACAAGATACACGAAAAAGTATTTTAAAATGTTTGATAATTTTGTAGAATTTGTAATGACAAAGATTTCATCATCCCTAATGCTTAAAAATCTTACATGGAACAATACAAACGATTCGAAAGAGTAAAAAATAATTGCAATTAACTTTATGGTTTTCAGTTCTTCAATCGTAGGAAAATTATTAAAGTTAATCATAGATAATAATATATGCAAAGCATAAAATAAGGTACCACGCTACGAGAGAGGTTTGCTTACATTGGTCAGGCTCTTTAAAAAGTGAATAATTTGTGCAGTGCTCTAAGAAAGAATGAAAAATTCTAACATTTCTATTTTTTTATGAATAAATTTGAAACTTAGTTGGAATAGATAAGAGTTTAAGCTATTTAATGAAACAAAAAAGTAAAAATCGAATTTTTGGTTTAATTTTATTTACCCAGTCCCTTTAAGAATAACAGTTACTAACTTTAGTATAATGACTGATTTCTTCGATTTTGAGAATTATAACTTTATAACTGAAAAAGAATTATCTGCACCCAGACGAACTAGAAGGTTGATTTTATTACTTTTATAATATAGGTATGTTATTATTGTGTGCTACACTCTGATAAATATATCTCAAGTGCGCGTTATAGGTATGAGCATTCTGTTAATTGAATGAATTCGAGTAAGTTACTTAAATATAAATAAGAACCTTGCTATTATAACTATAATTTTGTTAAGATTTTAGAAAACTTAAAAAATATATCCTTGAAAAATATAAATGATATATAATAAATATCTAGATATTAAAAATGAGAAATGTATTTAATTAATTGAGAAACAAAATTAAACATTTTAAAATTTATTTATATATTTTTGCACAAAACTCTACGTATTATGCGGGGAATCCTAAATTTAACTGAACAAGGAGTGTTCACAGAAGCCTCTAACGCTCAAACAGTATTACTTTTTTTAGAAAACTTTGACTGCAATATGATCGGGATGAAAGTTTTGAGATTAGAAAGCGGGCTTGTTGGTCTCAGTCGGTTAAAATTTCTTGCTGCAGCTCCGAGTTGAAATGGGTCTCTCGAATTAAAATCCTACCTTGGGCGAGTTGACGAGCAAATTCCGGTTTCTTCTCGTGATTGGAAAGGCCCCAATCTAGATTCTAACGAAATTATGGCTGTCTATGAGGTTGGTATCATGAGTCGTACTATTGTGCACAAGTGAAGATTTGAGTGTAAAGCTAGCAGAAAAAAAATCAAAAACATTATTTCGACCCAAAAATTCCTGGCCTCTAACTTTTGGTAGCGTAAAGGGTTGAATTTTTGTCCCAGGTGAATCAATAAATGCTGATACAGAAAATCATAAACGAATTATACAGAGTGATATAGAACAAAAAAGGGGAATGTGAAGGAGGAGAGTGTGTTTCTCACGATACATATCCCAACACACAGTATTACCAAGTGGGACACATTTGGTTGGGACATCATCAAAACACCTACTAATAGTCCTGATCTGGTATCTTTAAATTTTCATTTTTTCCCTCCTCTTAAGTCATTAATAGGAAGAAGAAAGGTTTTTAACTGCCGGTCGAAAGCCAGGTCCAGAGTGCCATCAAACAACCAAACAAAAATGCGACTGAAACCTTATGATAAAAGTAAAGGAAAGTTCAACCCTTGTGTCAAAAAATGCATGATGAAAAAAATGTTTCAGTCGAAAAATAGTGTTTGATGTGCGTATACAAATTTGAAAAAAAATTTAAAAATGTGTTACATTTTTTTTTAATTTTTAAGAAATGGAGTACTCTTATTTTCTAGACATCTCTCGTATTTATAGAATTTTATAGGAAAAAAAAGAGCTGACGGATTTCTGATTAGCCCGAAAAGATTTCTGAGACTCTCTTTATAAATCATTCTCTACTTTGAGGTACACTACTTTAGAACACAAATATTTAATTTATTTTTAGATTAATTGAATTAACTAAAGGAAAATCGTACAATTAAATTGATTTTTCTAAATACCAGTTGTAACAGTATGTAAAAAGTTTACAACTTAAAATTCAAGTTCGAATTTAGTAGATGGCATTCGAATTATTTTCTCCTAGTGTTATTTATATTTTAAATATAAAAATAGTTTTTGCTTTATTTAATTCAATCAAAAATATGAATTGTGGGAATAATTAAAAAATAATAATGCACTAAATTCAATTAACATCATACTATTAAACTATTTGAAATATATAGTAAGATAAAACCTAGTAACTGTGAATGCATATTTTTCATTTCTTTAATATTTTGCATACTTAAATGGGAATATAACAAATTTATTAATGTGATTTCTACACATAATTCATAAGATTCCTAAGCATACATTTGTTTCTTTGTATGTGCTCATGAAATCCTAAGATCTTTAATTGCAATATAATTCACATGGTCATTAAGAAATAATCGTTAGAAATGATTATTTTCCATTTTTTTTTTGCACACCGTTTCTCAAGAAGTGAAATTAAATGTAATTCTATACTTTTGTTATTTTTACCATCATTTCAAAAATTTACTTAATTTAGAGACATATGTATTTCTTTTTCACTCTCTTGTACAAATCTTTCTGTAGAAAGACTCTTTGATAAAACGAAATGCAAAACTTTTTTTTACAAAATAATATGGTAGAAAGAGCCAAAGCGTTGTTCTCTGTGCGTATTATTACTGTAGATGTACTGTCGTGCCTGTCGAAAGTAGTCCACTCTATCAAAGAGAAGAATGCTTTTCTCTGTCCTCTGATTTTCTTTTGTACTACACAGTTGAGTCTAAATAATGATGCGTGTAAGCGATGGGAGGGTCGTTGCGTGTGTAGAGTTTTTCATGAGAAAGACGAAGGGAACAAATGAAACGGATAAAGTTTTATGCTAGCGTTGAGAACTTCAACATTGAAAATTTTATTATTGTAATTGAATAGGTTCTAAGAAATATTGAAAATTGGACACAAAGTTTTTTCTGCTACACAAAGACGAATTCAGAAAATGTTTTTGCTGTTTGAGATTTCACCCGTTTGTAGCTTAGGTGCAAAACTATTTTCAAAGCATCTAAGTTAATGTTCCGTATAGCAACCAACTCGTGTTATTCAGAACATTTGATCAGAACCAGAGAAAACGCTATCTTATTTCAAAATTTTTACATAAATGACTAAAATATACTTTTAACTAAAAAAACATGTAAGAAAAAATAAAATAGTGCATTTGAATAAGTATTTCAACACAATCGATTGCTTAATCCCAGCAGGATCTCAAAAGAATTTCTAAGGAAATGCATTGAATGAATTCAGCAAAGTTTCTTTACAAAGTATTATTTTAAGAATATTTAAGAATGTTAATATACAATCCTCACCATCAAATTAATCAAAACTATGATCTTAAATTGTATCCAGTTTTCTAGTATGTGAGTGAGTGATTGTTTAATAACGTCATACTAAGAAGAAACATCAGGAATATTGGTGACAGACTTTGAAAGTTTGAACCTCGGTTACGTGACGAGGATGACACCTTCCTCTCCAAATTTCCATGTTAAATAAACGGGATGACTAGGAACCTCGATTACGTTCAATGTGCATCATCTCCACAGCACAGAAGGAGGAGAAGCGAGTCGTTACTGGTATTGGGTTTTAGAGGCATAAGGGTTCGAACCAGATAAAGTGTGGCCGTCTAGTCTTTTAAGCCATACAAATGCTTGTTAAATTTTGACATAAAAAGTAAGAGCTATAATAGCATATTATATAAATAATACAACATAGAGAAGGGAATTCTTTAAATAAAATAAAAGAGAGTAAGTTTATGATGTAATGCAAATCGATGAAAAGGAAAGATGATAATTACTACTTAATCCCTTAATGGTTTTAGGTTTCAGAGCTCTTGCATGTGTGTGGAAATATATGGAAATTTAAAATGATATATGTTATCAAGAAAACCACTTTCTTCTAAAGTATGTTTATAATTATTAAGGCCATATATTTTATTTTATAGCTATTACTTGGCCTTAATTTAGCTAAATGAAACTAAAATGATTAAGTAAAAATACAACTTAAAATAAACATGAATAAATAATTGAAGTAAATGCCCTTTTATATGAATTTTTTTTCTGAAAAATAAATTAATTTAAAATGCTAGAATGGGTTTTTCCTTATTTTATTTTGTTTAAATGCTTAGCTTCTTTTATGTAAAAAAGAACACATTTTCTTTATAATCAGCATTTATTATCTTATTTCATTTGTTGTGTACCCGATTTATTGCGTATGAAAAGCGTATGAATATGTACCGTAAAATATACTTTTGCTGCGAAAAAAATTCTAATAAATGTGGATTTCCATAACTGTTGGATTTGGAAATAAAATTTCAACATCAAACTAAGAAAAAATGAATTTATTACTTGTGAGACAAATTAATGGTGACATATTAATTAAATCTAAAATTATTTGTAGTTATGTTTATATTTATATCAGTATAATACAAAAAAGTGATTTTTTCTGCTCTTAATAACTTTATTAAAGATGATTATCAGAAGAAACTCTAACATGATATAAAAAACAATTTATTTAAAAACTTGAAAATATCAGCGATGTATAATATTTACGAAATTGCAATAACTAAGGAGGAATTAATTATGTTTTGTGTGATTTGCCTGAAGTATTACTATACATTATACGTAATTTATAAATTAAAATCCATAGCACTTTCTTTTATTTTGATTTCCAAATATTAATTAGTTACAGTATCTAACTTATTGATACTTCAATTTTTTTTTTTTTTTACTTCAAAATTTTTTTTTTTTTTACTCCAACATTTTTTTTCTATTTCTTTCCAAAACTGTATAAAGGACTATAAACTACTGCTAAAGTAATTCGAAATTACAATCAAGTGATGAAAATGATACTGGGATTAGTATTTCATTTCGAAACTTCCATGGAACGCCACAATAAAATTTTAAACCTCTCTTCTATTTCACTAACAGGGACTCCATAAAACATTTCTTCAGTTATCAAAAGAAACAATTCTTCAATTCCAGCTTAAACCTATAATATCATTTCATTGCTCATTATTTCTCTTTTTCAATGAAGTGTTATCAATTTTCAAAAGCTGCTGTAATATCCGAGCTATGAATGCAGTCTTCATGACTGGGGATGCTCAAGTCAGTTGGTAAACTCAAATTCTAACTCAATCAAAGAACTATACAAGTAGGAGTAACTGAGCTGAATCTTTTACATGGAACTTAATCGTTCATTATATGGAACTGAATCTTTTCCATATGATGTTCTATATGTGGAAATAAATGAACTTTTCTAACGAGAGGAGTTGTGCAATTAAAGTAAGATACCAGCTCGTCTCTCAATGTTTTTGTATTACTTTTGTATGACAGATCCAAAACTCTTGAATTTCTTTTAATTGTCATAAAAGTATATTAAATTTAAATATTTGTAGTTTTATTTTTCTAATTGCTATTATATTTCGATTTATTTATTTAGGAAATATTAACAAAACTCCGTAACAATATTGGAAAAAAAAACTTAACAACCAAAAAGTATTCAAATAGTATTGAGTCTAATACTTTTAATAAACTGATGGAAACTACTTAAGAACTTAGTTAAATACTAATGTACGAAATGCCATAAAAGAAAATATCATACAGATAAATTAAGAATACTATACAATCAGTATTATCAGAATTTGCTTGCATTCACAATTTTTCTGATGAATTTATACGAAAATATCATTTTTAAAACTGGTATATATATTTTACGCAATAAAAATACTTCAAACGTATCATTCCTCCCATGACTGTTTTTTAAAAATTTGCAATCTTTGAACTGGAAACAAAAAAGAAAGGAAAAGAATATCGCATTTTTCTTTAAATTAGATTATTTTTCAAAATATGTCTTCCCAAATTTGTATTTGAAAAAGATTCTTTCATCCCCTTATGATCTCTTTTTAAGGAATAACTGCAAAACCAAACTCAATTTTTTTAAAATAAAAGTAAGGATTACCAAACAAATTCGTCAACATTTCAATCATTTTCAATGAAAAATTACTGACTTCTTTCCTTGATTACATTTATATAAAAAATTATTCTCTTTCATAAATATTGTACTTTTTTCTTTCAGAAAGAATACAATATATGGAACTTAATTATGAAATTTATATATATATATATATATATAATTTAAAAATAATTTTATAAGTATTAATATATAGGTAGGGATATTAATATCATTAAAACTTGAATAATACTTTAGTTAACTGCTTTATATAGGCTTTGAAATAAAAATTATTTTCTTTTAAGCAGAAATTATTTTCTTTCTAAAAACATTTTTTGAAACTTAAGAGCACAAAGGTAATCAATCTTCAGATAAAATTACTATGCCAAGAACAGTAACAATACAAAGGTGCTTTATTCTGATATAAATTTAACCTGTGAATGCGTACTGAAAATGAGACTAAAAAAAGATGTATTTCTCTCGAAAGTATGTGTGATTACATAGATGTAATGGATGAGTATTATATCAATATATCATTTTAATATGCTAATTTAAATGAAAAATAATTATATTTATAACATAAATATTTATATAAGAATTAGCTAGTAAAGTCAGTTACTTTATCCTTCAGGTTTATGAAAATTTATTGCAATCTTGAACAAAAGCGATTATCACGATTACGCTTGGAAAGTGATAAATATTTGCGAAATAAGTAATGACTATTAAGCAAGTGACTGAATGTGCAGTAATTGATTGAAACATACAGTACCTTACTTTTAGCTTACGACCATTCCTTGGTGAAGCAATGACTTTGGCTGAAAAGAAAATGTTTCAGGAGAAATCTTTCGACCATACAACTATAATGAAGTAAGTAGTATTGAACAGGATTCATCACGAGTCACAAGATCAGCAAGATTCATAACTGCTCTGACTTGACGCCACTGTGTTGGAAAAGACATAATCTAGACTTTCTGCATTGAATTGTCTGCAAAGATCTTCCTTCAAAAAGCATATCATCAGACAGCTTAAGATTCTATCCAAGTAGTTACTACAGTAAAATGATTATAATATTAGACTTGTGCGATATTAGGGAGTATTCAGTATTTTACACACACATATGCAAGTAATATCCTTCAATTAAGTTCACACGAGGACCCTACACACTTTTAATACAGGGAATGTGACAGTTTTAAATGGAACAACTCTTTATCTGGCTATTATTCTCTAAACATTGATTTTTCCAGAACCTGGCACAAAGCGATAATAAATTGCTTCCACGTAAGCCTTATCAGAAAAATTGCTTAAACCATGCAGTGAAAATCAATTTTTTTTCGTATTATACAGCAAGATACGAAGAGTTTTTTCCGCCACAAACTATCTTCTATTACTTGTTTCCGTTAAAATATAGACTCTTTACACCATTAATTCATATTGCTTTGTCATGGGTTATAACCGTACAAGGGAGCCGAATATAAAAGCAGTTCTTGAAAGCAATATTCTTTTAGTGAAGATGACATTATATCCCAGGATTGACTTTTACTCGGTTATATTCTATGAATTTATATTTCAATGGATATTTTATTTTTGTATGTACGAGAACCAGAAGTTGGTCTTTAACTGATTGATTGGTTATTCACGTCGCATTTAGAAACAGTTATGGAGCTATTGACTACAGCATAATTTGGAGCTTCAGTCAAATGACAACGACGACATCTGAACTAGCATATCTTTTTCCAAACTTCCACATCAGCACAAAAGGAGGAGAAGCGACCTGAAAAGATTTCACGTGCCTAACCACTGCTATACGGCCGCTTTTAGTAACATCAGCGCCAAAAGCACCTCTCAAAAGATGTGACAACTGCCACGAGATCGCAATGTTGACCACAGGGCTAGCACAACTACAACTAGAATTTAGAGGAAGTGAAATTGAAAAATATAAAAAACAAATTGTGGGACTTGACAACGCTACTATTTTAGGCATGTCAGAAATTTCCCATTTTCTTAACTGCAACTTATCTAACAATAATTTTAGTTTGTTTTAATCACATAATATTACCTGTTCATTTAAGTAATGCAACTTCTTTACGAGTAATATTCTGATTTCTCAATTTTTGCTTCTAAGATACTTACAGATCTAATTGAATGTAATTACGTTTCATATTGACAATTTCGTAATTTGTGATCTTATTTATTATACATTTTAATACATATATAATAATTTGATACTATATAAGGCAATTAAATGACATTATATATATATATATATATATTGTTACTGTAAATTCTTTTCCTAACTGAGGGTGTGCGGAGATTTAAAATCAAGTCCAAAACGAAGGAAAACGACAAATAATGATTTATTCGTAAATCTTCAGATAGACACACAGGTATCACAATTTGGACAATAACAGATACACAGCTCTTACACAATTCATTGACACAGTTACAGGAACAAAACACACATTAAGTACAGTCACAGTTATTTCAGCAGTGTTCAGCTCACCGGCTTATTACTCTTTACTGCGGGCAGCCACAGCAGTAATATTCTGCACTTGCAGAGCAAGCTCCGACGATTCCCTGCAAGTACACGTTGCTTCTTCACAAATTCAACCGATACACTGCTCTGCAAATGACGCAACGTGCAGTCGATCCCTCGAATGATCTCCTCAACAGAGTCTCCAAAGGCAGACTCTCCGTAACAGTTCGCTAGATTCCTTTCCGGGTAGGCGTGACGTTAAATAAGAAAATTCAAGAAAAGGCAGTAACTTTCTTCTCGTCGGATTTTTCGTTTGGTTCCAGCACCTTTGAGGACTTTGCAATTGTTGCCAAGGAGAAGTGGTCATCACTTAAATTCTCATTTTGCAAACTGGTGATATCTGTATAAACCCATCTTTTCCTTAAGAGAAGTGTTGCAGGGAAGCATCAACTCATGTTCTTAATATATACATACATACACACACACACACGCACACACCCATATATATATATATATATATATATATATATGTATGTATGTATATATTGTTAAGTTACTGTGCTTGTTCTGAATCAGTTGTGGGGACTGTAGTTGATCAGAGAAAGACTTTAATATTTTCTCAGGGGTTTGGGAGTACACTACTTATAGAAATCAGTATTCGGGACTGCAGCATCTGGTATTATTAAAGGCTCTAATTCAGCGAGTCATCAAATCGAACTGTCTGAATGAAAGATACCGGAACATTATTCCATGCGACGTCTAAATTATGTCAGAGCATATCAATCAAATTGAGTAGGAGTGATAACATACCGTGACAGATCTCGAAAATGTGCTAGTCAGGTCAACAGTTAAGGCCCTTTTTTATCGAGAAATATCTGAAAAGCACGGAAACCATACCTAGAAGATTAAGAGCCTCATAACAGCAGTTTTCTAAAATACGTTTAATAGAATAAGAGGTTATATGATTTTATACTCATTAGCATCCTTATCATCCTTACAGGTGCTGATTTATAATGAAGTTTGAGTTTTGCAAGATTGAAGCGTTCGCTCTCATCAGTGTCTCCACATAACATTAAGTTATTTATGTCAATCATGATGCTTTGTACAGTTTTAGAATTCGTCTAAACGATGTGATGTCATTGGTCTCACTCTTTGATACATATTTTCGGTCAATGATCTTCATTCAACATAAAACTAAATGTTCGTATGTATTTTCTACCTTAGCAAAAGAAACTTAAGCAATGTTTGCCGTACTAAGAGCCCGATACTGTGTAAAAGTAGAAGTCTCGGTAAAACAGGGCTCTACCATTACATATTTCTACAGCTGGCAAAATTATTTCTCCTTAAAAGAAGCAGGACCCGAACTTTCTTAATAACCAAGTTCGAATGCTTGTTCTGTATGTGAAATTCGCTGCCTAATCTTTTATGAGTATATGCAGTCTGTAGGTACTGCAGCTCCAATTTGCAGTATTCAAAATCACTGATATTCCAGAAACTCCAAGGATTTATATAACCTAAAAGTTGTTTTGAAGCTAATTTGACGTTTGTTGAGTGTCAATTTTATGATGTACTAATTTTAATAGCCAACACTGCTTATCTAAAAGACAAAATGTTTTGTAATTTGTGCACCTGAAAAGAAAATGATATAAATTATTTTATTAAATTCGTCTTTTTCTTCAATTCTGAAAACTCTCTTACTCTAGGCTAAAGAATATAATACATTAGAATATACATAAAATTTACATTAATATTATTAATTGTATATACATTACGATTATTAATTTTGTCTGCAATTTTCATGGAAAAATAATAAAGACAGTTTAAAAAGTATTTATTTGATATTCATATTTGAATAGCTTGATTCTTAATTTTTATGAATGTAACTGTTTAACTTTTTAACATTATAAGTAAGAAATAAAAATTAAAGAATTTTTGCGACATGTAAAGAAATTATAGATATTTTCTCTCATGGTGAGAAAGAAATTTTATATATGTGCAAAATTTTTTGAAGATTTAAACAATGCAGAATCATTGCCTGCTCAAAGAGATTGCGATACAATTAAAATTATTATACACATGTACATTTAGGTACAAAATGTTATTTGATCTTTCGTAATTACACTATTAGTTTGAAACTCCATTCAGATCATAGTGTCTTCTGTATAAACATGCTTTTACACTTTTATACAAAAACAAATATTTTATTTTAAAACTCCTGATATTAACAACTCGAATAGGAATCCATAAAATAAATTTTATTTTACTGTGAAAAAGAAATGCTCAGATTATTTCTGAGAAAATAAGAAAATAGAGAGAATCAGAATAAGAAATAATTATTATCAAATTTTTAAAAACATGATTTCTACGTGAAAAGAAGTTGAAAAACATCTAACTTAAAATGTGTGTATGATTTAATAATTAAAATTTATTTTGTTAAATTAAGTCATATTAATCAATCTAAAATACTGGATGATGATAATACTAATCTACTGAGTTTACGTATTATATTTCTGTATTCACATGTGCGCTTTACAATATAAAAACTTTGAATTTTTCTTATAAATCAGATTATTTATATATGGATTATAAAATTAATTTTAAGTGAAGAGTAAAAATATAAATATAATTTATAATTCTGTTTTCTAAGATTTTATGCAATTGATAATATTTCCAAAAAATTATAATAATATGAAACAAATACTTTAAGCAATGTAACATAACAGATGTCAAAAATGGCTGATTATAAATGTATTGTCTTTTTCAAAAGCTAACTGTTGTATGACAATTAGCTCTCAGTGTAATTTCAGCAATTATTTAATGAAACTAATATATGATTTCAATTAGAACAAGCTTTTCATTCAATATATAAGACACAATACAATAATTATAAAATGCTAAACACACACCAACGCATATATATATATATATATATCTGTGTGTGTGTGTGTGTGCGTGTAATGATTTAACGTTAATTTAATAATTTCACTGAATAATAATTTAATTTCCTAATTTTTTCCATTCTCTAATTCAAAAGTAAAGAGTTCATTTCTGATTTTGATCCAATTCCAAATTATCCTTTTATTTATTAGATAAAAAAATATTTTTCTAAAATATCCTAAAACTTGTTCATAAAATTTGCTTAATTCGCTTCCCCATAGTCGTAAATCTGACAGAAAAGAACTAGACTTTCTGTCACGTTGAGAAATCCCTAGGAATCCCTACACCTAGACCATGTAATTTAATAAACATCCCCAGAAAATCTCCTTTATAAATTAACACAGGCAGTGAAAAAGTTCTTTTCTTCTTCTGTCTTCTGTTTTCGTCGTATGCTAATTTCGCGTCGGTCTTAGTGACCGACATAGAACTGTATCATTCATCGTGTTATTGCTTATCTCTCAACAATAATATAATAAAATTAACAGTTAAACTTGAACTTTGACTCGACTTGTTTTATTTAAATTTTAATTATAAATGAAAAGTGAAAATCATTAGTCAACAGGATATTTAGTTGTACTAGTAAAGAACATTTCAATAGCCGGCAGGATGTTTGGCTCTTCGTCCATGCCACTCGCTGACAAAGACTGTTAAATTAATATTTTGAAGCAAAAGATTTTTCGGACTGAATATAGCTACGAACTAAGCTTTCCACTGACCACAACAACCAGGGGGAAACATTACATTTCATGAGTTTAAAACAAACAAAATTCAAATATTTCAAAAAATTAATAGGCTAATATTTGAACAATTAATTGATTGTTGCAAAGTAAGCTATACGAATTTAAATGTTTTTGTATTTCAATTACGTTGTTTATTTTTAAAAAGTGATGATTGGAATTTTTTTATTTATGAAAATTTCTTTTATCTTCCAATATATGCCATTAAATAAATGAAAAGCATAATAAATTATTACAGTATAAATCTATCATTTTTTTAAAAAGGCAAAATCATATTTTTTTCTATAGAATTTTGTGAATTCACTTTTTTCTATTTCGTTCTTACAAAGTATTTTTTGTTCAGTAAACTATTAATATTTTATTTTCAAGGATTAAAAATACATTCCACTCGAAACATCTCTGATCAAGTTTTTATAATTGTTTTATCCTTAAAGGGATTATGTATCATATGAGAAACCCATTAAATTTCTTAGCTAAAATTAGATTATTTGTTGAAAGTATCAAACACAGCTCCAGATATTCGAACTTTATAAATGCATTTTATAGGATTTTAAAATAAAGAAATTAATTCTACAATTAAATTTTTATCGATTTCTAAAAATAAGTTTAAAATACTATCCTTCTATTCCTCGGTAATTCTTCCATTTATCCTCAGGAAGAAATAGCGACATTTGGGACTTTTAAATTGAGATTGTGTTTATTTTAGAAGGCAAAGGAAAGACTCGACATTCAGACTATTTTAAAAAAAAATTAAAGCTTTCTCAGACACCTCTGAAAATTAGATAAAAAAAAGCTCGTCCTCTGTTCATTAAGTTCCCGCGATTCTTTTTCTCCGAAATCTTTTTCTCTTACTTTTCCATTACAATCTCTTAATTAAAATTTGTAATTTGTAAGAAACGGGAGATAAAAAATTTAATTAAAATCACAAAAAGAAACATTAACTAAAAAATTAAAGTTTGGCTGTGTCTTATTGGTTGATATGCAGAAAATACCTTGCGTCTTACAACATATTAAGACTTCGTGTCCGAGAGAAGCTGCAAACAAATTTTTTAATAAATAAAATGGTAATATACTTTATTTTAAAACTTATCTTTATGTTTTTATAGAGAGAAACGAATGATTTGAACAATCAGTTACTTGAATTCTGATTAATTAATTGAACTGTCAGTTGAGGAATTAACAAAACATTTTAATTTAAAAATTTGAACGCCATTTTTTAGAATTTAGATATTCAAACACTTTCTACTTTTTTTTTTAAATATCTTAACACTTTCTACTTTTTTTTTAAATATCTTAACACTTTCTACTTTTTTTTAAATATCTTA
>BMAW01023530.1:0-13627 GCA_019974015.1 Nephila pilipes | reverse complement strand
GAATACTCGACTTAATGAATGAATACTCGACTTAATGAATGAATACTTGACTTAATATGAATTCTTATGCTGACAGAACTTTGAAAAGTTTTAATACTTATGCGAAATTTGACAAATGTTAAAATAATTAAAATGTATTAAGCCCAAAGTGACTTCATATTTTTAGTGAATTAAAAGACGCTGATACAGATTTAGTAACTCTGTGACCAGAATCTGCTAAAAAAGTATATTTCGTTTTGCAACAATTTTAAGCAAAAATTAGAAAACAGTGGATTTGTATTTATATATGAAGATTTAAAATCGACGAATAAACTTTTAAAAAAGAAAATTAGCACTAAAATGATTCATCATCAAACCACTTTCATAAAATTCGAATTGATATTACTAAAAAGTGCAAAATTCCAATTTGTATTTTAGTAATCAAGGATCATCACTCAGCAAAATTATGTCTCAAGAAACTCTTCAGTCTAGTTCTTTTTCTAATTTTGGACTACTCAAAAATGAAGATATTTCATTTCAAATGGGACATTTAAGTAAGTCTTTAAATTACTCTGGTTTTGAATCAAATCAAAATGCTTTTTTCAATGAGGAACAATCAAACATGTTTCCCAATCATCCAGAATCAATGTCAAATGAAACTTCTACGCATTTCAAACAACGAGAATGTTCAGTCTATAATCTCGGAGTAATATCAAGTGAAATTTATGAATCTAATATGGAACAATCAAATTCAGGAATCTATTATCCCAAAACATTTTCAAATGAAACCATTTTGCAATATGTGCAACAATCAAGTCTACCTCTAAATTGTCCTGAATCAATATCAAATAAACCTTTTAACCATTTTACGCAACAACAAATGTATGTGCATATTCCAATAACAACTTCAGGTGAGAGTTTTTCCTATTGTAGGGAGCAGTCCAATTCATATTTGGATTATCATGGACAAATGTATAATGAAAATAATTCAAATTCTATGCAACAATCAATCTCTTTACTACAAGACCGCGTATTAAAATCAAGTGAAAGTATTGCGAATGAAATGCAGCCAACCTTGAATTATGTAGGATCAATACCACATGAATCATTTACATATTTTCCGCAACGAAAACATTTAGTGTATAATCCTGTAGATAAAATAAAATCAAGTATTTTCCATGGTGAAGAAAAATCCAACTCATACTGGAATTACCCTGGATCAATGTCTCGTGAAAATAATTCAAGTCCTATGCAACATTCAATCTCATCACTGCCTACACCCGTTTCAAACTCAACTGAATGTGCATCTTATAACATCCCGGTGATTCCAGGGCAATCATGCAATCTTGGAGCACACACTAAGAAAAACATTTCTTCTGATAATAAAAACTCAAACTCGTTCTTTTCTAATCTAGAATATAATTTAACAGGATGTATTATGTCTCCTGATATGCATGACCTGAGCTCCAATTTTAGTTATCATGAAGCACCCTTAAATGATGTCATTCCCTTCGAAAATCATCAAACACACTCAGCGTCTGTATATCCAGAAACGGCTTCAAGAGTATATAAAACCAATGATATGCTGAATTCACATAGTTCCTCAAGTTATCCAAGAACTTTGACGCTTAAAAGTTCGCCCTTTGGTAATGAACAATCAAATGGATCATTGTTTTACCCTCGTTTCACCTCGACTGATACTGCATCTAGTAATGAGCAATATTCAAAGCCAATTTCAAATACTTCCAGTCTAAACTCTGGTGAATACATATCCTGTAATGTACGGAACACAATATCTGTCTCCGAAAATCCCCGATCAATGAATCTGGAATCGATATCTCGTAATATGGAAAATACAACATCATCCTCTTGCATTCTTGGACCTCATTCAAATACAGAAAAATCTTTTAATTTAGAACAATCAAACTCAGCCCTCTATCATCTAGATTCTAACTTACTAGAAATTGATTTCCGTGATATGCAAACATCGAGTGTACCAATTTACTCAAGAGAATTACACAAGAATGTTAATAAATTCCTTGAAACTCAGAATTTAAGAACTTCCAATTTAAGTATAGCATCAACTTTAAATAAAAGTAGTACGATTGATTCATCGCAAATTTCACACACATATAACTATGATAATATTCCAATAAATAAGGTTTTGGACAAAAGTAACGAAAATAACACCAGTTTTCATGATTTCAATAAAAATAATGACAAAATACCAGAAACACGTTTAAGTGAAAGAAATAAATTTGAATTAATACAGAAGGAAAACGCTTCGCGACAAAGCATTTCTAGTGAACGGAATATTTACAAAAGCAAAAACAAAGAGAGTAAGTCCGAGAATAAAATACTTGCTCAAAGGTTGGAAATTTCAAGTGTTTTAACAAAGGATCTACAAAAACGAACAATTCAATGTGAATATTGCAACAAAAGGTTTAGAACATATGCAGGACGAATCTATCATCGTCTTACTCACACTGGAGAACTCCCTTTTACATGTGAATACTGCAATAAACGTTTCAAAACATCCAGTGCTCTAACAACACATCATCACACTCACACTGGAGAGAAGCCATATAAGTGTGAATACTGCAAAAAAAGTTTCAAAACCTCAGGTGAACTAACAATACATCGTCGCACTCACACTGGTGAGAAGCCGTATAAGTGTGAATACTGCAAAAAAGATTTCATAGCAACAATTCAACTAAAAACACATCGTCTTATTCACACTGGAGAAAAACCATATAATTGTGAATATTGCAATAAAAGATTCAAAACATCAAGTGAAGTAACAAAACATCGTCGCATTCACACTGGAGAGAAGCCATATGAGTGTGAATACTGCAATAAAAGTTTCATAACGTCAAATCAACTAACAACACATCGTCGCACTCACACTGGAGAGAAACCATTCAAGTGTGAATATTGCAATAAGTATTTCTCCGCATCAGGAAGTCGTAAAAAGCATCGCGTGACTCACACTGGTGAGAGCATATAAATGAAAATATTATAGTCATTGCTTCAATGGAAAACGTAATTTAGATACTCATCGTCAGATGAAGACTAGATAGTATCAATTTGAGTGTGAATATTACGATAACCTTTCCAGAATAAAAATTACATTTCGCATAATCGTAGCAACTGTCATTTGTAAGAGTTAATAATTAAGAATATGTATTTTTGAGACGCTTTCCCTATCAAAAGTTTTAAAACAGATTATTATTTAATTCATATTTTCAACCGTCTTTAATAGTGTATGTTTTCAGTGTGTTTCGAATCGAAGCGATAAATACCTAAGAAACATCTTAAGGCAATTTCGAAATTTAGAGATCTATATATGAAAAATATAAACAAGATTAAATGACAGATACGGCAAGTAAAGGTATAAGACTTAATCTTTTTTATATGTACTACAGAAAAATACTTTAAGAAAATTAAATTATTTATATGGATTTATACATATAATCAAAATTATCAAAATTTTAATATCTTTTTTTATGTATGTGTCAGAGGAAATTTTCCATACTTAATCAAATATTTTCAGATATTTTATAATATTTCTTAAATTTTTAGTATTTTTAATATTTTTTCAGGCTTTTCACACATTTTACAATAGCGTATGTAACAGTACTTTTTAACACATATTTTGCGACGTAATTACACAATTTAGCATTTTTTATGCATGTTTATAAAAGTAAATCATTATAAAATTGTAGAATTTAGTTAATATTGAGTTATTATAAATTCGATTAAAACAATAAATCTGAAAATCCATGTGAATCGCCTTATATCTCTCGAAAGAATAAGTAATTCATGAATCACCTAAATGTATTGAACTGCCGACATTTAATTTTTAAATGAAAATAATTTGATTTTATTATGCACTTTAAGCTTACGAGCACTACTTTAAAATGATTTAAAACATTTATCTATTTAGGGAAATTAACACAATAACTTCAACGGAATTTAACTTTCAGTTGATTAAAATTTTTTAAATATCTTAGATTGAAACAGTTAAAGAATTATTTGAGATTGACTATGCCATTTTGAACCTCATTCAAACTATGTGGACAACACATGTAACACATGGATCAATAAGTTCCGAGACTAAACCAGAGATGGCGCTCGTAGTAAACCAGTAACCAGGTCTTTCTAGAGTACAAACCTTTGCTTGAAACGTGTTAAAATTTTAAGTCGATCGTACCAGAAACAGCTGAGGTATCGAGGTTGGAGTAAAGTCGTTTTGTAGTTTGTTTAAAAAATGGAAAAAACCGAGTTTCGTGTTCTGATAAAACATTGTTTTTTAATGGGTAAAAACACCGTGCAAGCGAAACAATGGATTGAAAAATGTTACCCGGACTCTTGTCCATCCAAAGCAACGATTTGTCGGTGGTTTGCCGAGTTTAAACGTGGTCGTACTGACTCAAATGACGCGGAACGCACGGGTAGACCTGTGGAAGCCGTTACACCGGAAAATGTGAGTGAAGTGACAAAAATTATAATGAAAGATCGTAAAGTGAAGCTCCGTGAGATTGCTGAGATGACACAGATATCATATGGAAGTGTATTTACTAACCTTCATGAAAAATTGAGCATGAAAAAGGTTTTTTCCAAGTGAGTGCCGCGATTGCTTTCAATGGAACAAAAACAGCAACGAGTCGATGATTCAGAAAGCTGTTTATCGCTATTTCCTCGCAACAAAAAAGATTTCTTGAGTCGTTACGTGACCATGGACTAAACATGGATACATCACTACACTCCAGAGTCGAAGCGGCAGTCATCTGAGTGGCGCACAGCTGGCGAAAGCCGTCCGAAGCGTCCGAAAACGCAGCAGTCAGCTGGCAAAGTCATGGCGTCAGTTTTTTGGGATACGCATGGCGTGATTTTCATTGACTACCTCGAAAAAGGTAAATCGATCAACAGTGATTATTATATTGACTTGCTGGTGCGTTTGAAGGAGGAAATCGCAAAAAAACGACCGCACATGCAGAGAAAAAAAATCCTTTTTCACCAAGACAATGCACCCTGCCACAAGTCGATGAAAACAATTGCAAAATTGAACGAATTGGGCTTAGATCTGCTTCCCCACCCCCATACTCGCCAGATTTAGCCCCCAGTGACTACTGGCTCTTTGCTGATCTTAAAAAAATGCTCCAGGGAAAAAGATTTGGCTCAAATAAGGAGGTCATCGCTGAAACTGAAGCTTATTTTGAAGCGAAAGATAATTTTTTTTATAAACATGGTATTGAAAAATTGGAAAAGCGTTGTAACGATTGTATCACCCTAAAAGGTGATTATGCTGATGAATAAAAAAAAATTTTGCAAAAAAAATGTTGTTTTCAATGTTAGTCTCGGGACTTATTGATCCATGTGTTAATCTTCCAAATATATTTACAAACTTCAACACCTCTCTAATCAATGTGAAGAGAGTCCTGATTAATAAAATATTACAAATTATAATGTTTTCTTTTATACATATTTTAATTCTGAAATTTTTCCTGACAAAAAATTCATGAGTTCTTAGCTGATTGGGCATAATCACCTCAACATGGCCATCGTAGTATAGTAGAGACTCTTGTGATAGTCCGGAAACAAAAACTATACAAGAAATTCACTAAACTTAAGGAAAGGGAAGGAAATGTTATTGATACTGATAGCATTGTTGTTATCTACTGAGATCGGATGCAAATTCAAAGGGTTCCATTTTAATATACGACTCGCTTTGAATCCCTTTCATAAATGTTATACATTTTTTTAAAGGCGGTTTTTTTATTTCAATGCAAATTCTCACTTAACCTAATAATTTCATTTCATGAAAGAATGGCTTATCCTATGGTATTTTTTTTTCATCCAAAAAATGAATTTTTTCATAAATAAATCAGTGTATCAAAGTATTTTTAACACACAAAAATGTAGATTATTATTTACAAAATGTCATTATTCGACTTTTTTAAAAAGAGTTTTACAGGGTCTTTAATGATTCATGTGGAATGTCTAATATTATTTTAAAACAAATGGATATATTTGCATAGATTTGATGAGAAAAGAAGGATTAACATTGCATTCACAAAATTAATATAGCTATTAGAGACGAGCTTGGAGACGCCTCACCGGATACAATTTTGAAGAGGAACATTTTCTCTTTTTAATTTTCACTTAACTTTTTATGATAAGGGTTAAAATCATAAAATGGGACTAATAAATAATATTTACACATAACATGTGATATGAATATATTCCTAATGAATTATAAGAATCCCGAAATTATGCATTCCAAGACAAATATATTACTCGTTTTCAATATTGTAGTTAAAAAATATTTTAATACTTTATAGGAGATTGTAACGTTATCTGTAAAGTTCTATCTGGCTACATATTAAATATTTATGTATAAATTAATAAAAATATAGTGAGATTGAATCTGAAATTTTGAGACTTTTTATTTGTTCAAAAATTCAGATATTTAAAGGTTATTTAAAATTTGGTAATAAGTTGTACTAGAGATATTTTAAAGACACGCCTTATCCATGTTTGAAGCATTTTTTTTTCTTTTATTAAATTCGAATATCAAATTCATGCAAAGTTTTTTGAATGCGGTAATTGCAACCAAATGATTCAATTCGATGTATTAACATTTAATTTAAAATTTTATATATTACATTTTATTTATATGATGCAACAATCACTTCCGAAGCTTTTATATATTTTATACAATTCAAATTGTATTAGTTTTTCTCTGTAAAAAACTTAATTTTATTTTACAAATTCGTTAAGAAACATATATTAGAAGTGCAAAAATGTTATAAATTACAAATACTCAATGCCTGTTAAGGTATTATTTTTGCCTTAAAAGGTACGAATTCTTGCATTGTTCTAATATTTCTTTGTCAATTACACGAGAGGTAAAAAACACCCAATACATTTCTTATTTAGGAAGCTCAGGGGCGTACCTACTGCTGGTCAGTACGAGCTTGAAGATTCCGAAGGACCTAACCAATCTTTCTCTTTCCTAAGGGTTTACTGTCTTTGATAAACACGAGTGATTCACCCCCGGGATACCCTAGAAATCCTTATCTTCTTTTTTGACCCCTTTTCTGGTCAAATTTTCTTGCGCCATAAAACTTCACAGTCAATCACTCACTCATACATTCGGGTCAAATTGGCTTCTTTTCTTACACTTTTCCTCTCAGGGGCTCATCTTCATGTCAGTATGGGGATCCTATCACCGATATTCACGATTGAAAAATTGTAAAAGAACGAAAAACAAAAAAAAAAAAATCTTTGTTTCGTTCCGATTTTATTCGCAGGTTTCCAATAATGATCTTTTTATTTCTTTTGAGGATTAATTTGTGGTTTTGTTTTCGCTTTCTTTCCCTTATTTTCTGTATTTGTTCTTATATTTATTCATTTTTGGTTTTAAAAATTTCATTTAGTACCATCATTGTCAGTTCTATTTTTTATTTCACTTAACCCCCATGTTTGCCGTGTGCGTTGACCCATGCCGGGGGAAAGTGGAGTCTGGGAATTGCGTTGCGCTCCTTTTGGCCCATATTTCTACATAGACGGGTGGCAGGAGTGAGCCCGCTCCTGTCAATCGGCCAGTGATCGCTTCTGAGGCATTTTTCTCCAACCCCATCGACTGTGCTATAGGGTTAGTAATGTAGTTAGGGGTGTCTCGGGTGAACTGAAGAATTCACACTCCGAAGCTGTAATACTATACTCCAGTGCCTCCTCTGTAGTAAGTGACGTGCCTCACAACTGCCATGTCACCGACGAGCTGTCTTTTCTTGTTGGACTTCTATGGTGGATGGAGGCACACTGAAGTGAACACAAGAAGTTTCTTATGGATGTAAAACCCTCGTACCTTGACGGAGATCCAATTCATTTCCGTCAATCCGATTTTCCGTCAACCTCTACTCCCATTGTAGAGCAACGAATGTCTGATACCAGTAACGCAAGGTTCTTCATCATGAAAAAAAAGTGACTCTTTTTCTAACATTTCACCTTTTTGATCAAGAAAACTATAACGGCCGGTGAAGGGTGTGTAAAGACTATTCACAAAATGCGATCCGGGGATTTATACCTCGAAACAAGCTTCCGAAAATATGAATCGGCGTTTGAAGTATTAACTTTTCACTAGGGGTTATTTAACCCGTGAATTTGTTGAATTTCTCAAATAAGAATATTGTTGATAACATGCAAGACCAAACTGTCTGTGAGGCTCGGCGCATATCAATTCGTCGGGATGGTAAAGTGTTCTTTACAAAGCACCTCATTCTGACCTCTTAGTCCCCTGAACTGCTGCAGTCTGTGAAGGCTGAAAACCTTGAATATCCCTTTCGAACATTTATTTTAAATCCTCTGCACTGTTTTCAGGGTCAACGTTATCTACACTCAAAATCTAACTGTGGCTACGTGTGCTCGCTGTGCACAGGCTGGACACAACAGTAATATGACTACTCGAGTGCTTGGATATCACTGTGTACGACGGGATTTCAATGACCCTACATTTTCTCTAGGAAGTGTATGCATCCAGACAATCCAGAACTGTCCTCACAACGTTGTTATACTGACCACATCGTTGCAGGCTATAGCTGTGCGGATCCATACACGCACATTAATCAGAGTCTGCTGTACTTACTTGCAACCTAACGATGTTGTATCACAAATGGAATTGAATCACTTAGTCAATCAATTATCAACTCTCTTCCTTTTGCGAGGTGACTATAATGGACACAGCCATCAGTGGGTATATGGCGGTACAAATTCTAGCGTTCGGCAGATCGAGCAATTGATCTCTGATCATATTCTCAGTCTGTTGAACACCGACTAGAAGAAGTATTTTCATGATCTCTCTAGGACCTTTCATTCCCTCGATCTAGACATTTGCTCGCCGATACTGCTACCATCGCTGAATTTAAAGGTTCTTAATGATTTACATGGTAGTAAACATTTCCCTCTCCTAATATCCCACGTTCATAATAATGGAACTAGATTATGTCCTCCCACTTACCACTTTAATTTATTGGGATGCATTCACATGGTTACCTGTCATAACCAGCACAACGATTCAAGATCGGGATATAAATAACACTTTCCGAAATGTCACTACATCTATCGTGGAAGTTGCTATTGCAGCGATACCGAAGAGTACAAATTCAAAGCGGATAATGGGTAAACCATGGTGTATTGTCAAACATCCTACAGGAAAATAAAACGAATTGTGAGGCAGCTTTAGACAATATTCCACAATTGAAAACCTCTTAGCGCTTAAAAGGGCAAGGGTGTTTGCTCGCTCCTACCAATTCACTCACTCATATTCTTATTAAGAAGCTTGAAAAGAGAATACGAAGCCTTGTTTATTTACCTCAATATCCATTTTCTTACAAGCATTCGAATCTACTAAGACAATAGTCATATCTTCTGTTGTATAGCCTTGTAAAAAATTTAATAAGAAGCTCCCACCTACCCGCAGCTTCCCTTCTTAAATATTGCTGTACCAAAGTTTTTTAAACCGAAGCCTAAGAGAAAATCTAAAATGAAACGTCCATACAGTTAGAATATCTCAAAAGAATGATACAGAAATAAAAGTATATCACCCTCAAAAAATGTAGCAACAATGAAACTTGAAAATAAAGATGAATACATCTTTTTGGATTTGGGATTAGAAAAATATCATATTTTAAAATAAATAAAAAAGAAAAACTGCGAGAAATCGATAGAAGTTTTTTAAAGGCATTTTATTTAAATATTCTTTTGCTTCGAAGTCTTTGTATTTTAATTTATTTCCTACATCAAAGTTTTAACAATTAAAGGTTTTCTTCTAAACCTTTGTTTTTCCAACAGCATGCTATTTTTCTCTTTTCTCCGTGTTTTTCGTATCTTTTTAACTTTGATTGTATGTTTTAAGAATGGCAACAATTAGATGTACGTTGTAATAGGAGTGATATTAAATTATTCAGCACTTGCGCCATGTCATCTAAAGTCTCTCCCACTGTCAGTAATTAATAGGATTACGACTTAAGATTATCAAACAATTTCTATATAAAATTCATATACTACAATACTATATTTTGAAAGTTGTCTCTATCCTAACAGATGTTTTTAATCAGGGAGAGTGGTCGCTTGAGATTAGTGTTCATAATCGCCTAATGGCAGAAATCCATTTTCATAGAATTATTGGTGTAGATTTTCATGCCTCTAAAGATACGTGAGGGAGCTGGAGCAGACATTGCCAATAGCCCTAATTTTCATTCTAGTGTGTGATTTATTTATTTTTTCATTTTTTTCTGTTCGTTTGCCAACCCACTTTCTTAACGCGAGCGGCGTCCCTTAAGTAGGAAATTGGGATGCTGGGAACACCTTTTGCATTCCCTTTGCTCATGCTTCGCTAAAAACGGGTGAAAGGAGTAAACCCGCTTCTGTTAATCGGCTGGTGGTAGTACTGTTTGTGGTTTCATCCGCAAAAAGGATACTGCTGTAGAGCCAGTGCTGTATATAAGAGGTCCATCGATTTTATGGTTTTGCTTTGATTCTACAATGCTATATCCTTGGTGACCTCCAGGTAAGCACCGTGAACAACATATGTTAGTAATTACCAATTGCCTCCCTTTTGAACTCCATGGTGGGTGAAGGCTCTTCCCAGGATGGATACCATTTTTTCTCTGTGGATCCTACTACTCCGTGCTTGGAAAAAGACCTTATTTTACCCACATCGTCAAATATCAATATATGTAACACATTTCTGATTTTTAGTACTTTCTCTACCCTTCAATGAATTGCGTTCAAAATCTCCATCCGCTTTACAAAATTCTTTACAAGGTATCCATGGTGAATGGAAGTCTGTAAAAATATTGATATCCGAGGACATACTTATAGAAACTAAGAATACTTTACAAACCAAATGTTTTTTGTGTCTCAAATCCTTTCTAAATTCTCCTCTATTTGTCTCTCCCCACAAATCTCTGAACTCCGGACGAGGCTTAATTTCTGAACCAGTCTCGTTTATGAAATCTGAAGCTCAATTCCTCAATGGATTTTCCAATCAGGGTGTCTCTCAGGTCAGAAGATTCACACTTAAAAAAGACAGTTTCAATTTTCCTACTAAACATTTAATTTTAACTCTTAATAGTCCTCACTTACATTCAACAATCAAAGTTGGTTAGCTTAACTGCAGTATCCAAACATATATTCTGAAAAAACCTCTTCACTGTTTCCTGTGTCAAAGGATTTGATATTCCAAAACCGCTTGCAAAAGACAATTAACGTACTCTTGGTGTGCGTTTATTGGACACTCTTCCACGGATTACCAACTGGAGCCCATATGCATTAATTGATCCCAAACTCATACTTCTAATTGTACAATATACTGAATAATTCGAGATAAAAACCAACGTTTTTAAAAACAACGTTTTTATATGGTGACAAAGTTTATTTAAGAAAATTATTGAAATATTAGATAAAACTGGTCGCAAATATCTAAATATTGCATTGTTAGACAAGTAAGAACGGTTCCCAAAATTTCAGAGCTCTAGCTTGATGGGAAGTTGGTTAAATTAATGATAGAAAATTTGATGACACACTGATACACGCAGAGGCAGACACACACCAAGTAAAATACATAAAAGCGTTAAAACTCACTTAAATTAATTAATTCATCCGGTAAATTAAATGGTTGGAATGCAGTTTAACCCAATCACCCTTGACGACAAGAATTATTTGGTGGTATTTTGCCAAATGTGGCTTCTCTGGTCCGTTTTACGGACTTAACGTTCAGCCCAAAAAAATCGCCAAGTTTGGTGCCAATTTTTGAAATCGCGCCAAGTGATTGGACTAAACTGCATTATTAAAGAAAATATTAGTTAAAACTTGTCGCAAATGTCTAAATATTGCATTGTTAGGCGAGTACGAACGATTCCCAAAATTTCAAAGCTCTAGCTTGATGGGAAGTTGGTTAAATTAACGATCGAAAATTTGATGACACACACACACACACACACACACACACACACCAAGTGAAATTCAGAAAAACGTTGTAAAATACAAATTGAAATACATAGATTCAGAAATTGAAAAATGCACGTAATATTTCATACACAGATGCCCGAAAAGTAATAGTTTTGCAGCTTTCTCAAACTTACGCACAGTCCGCTGAATGTTCTTTTTCAACGTTCACAAAACCAATCGTATTATTACAAAATCCATATGCCCATCTATAAAATGTCTGAAACTATTGTCATCACCATCGAAAACGACCCCTTTCGTTCTTTCATTACATGTAGTTAATACATCATCTTCAAATTCTCAGGCAGATATTTTACCTTCCATAGTTCATCTAAAAATTACCAAGTCTATAAATGCTCGTATTCTCCGTACAGCTGTTCCCGCACCTCGAAGTCTCTCTTCCTCTTCAGCGTCTCTCAATTTTAAAAGTAAAGCCAAAAGGAAAATAAGTTAAACCGGACATCCGGAAATATTTCTCATCCTACAACAAACAGTAAATAAATATACCTATAAACCCATTAAATGTACCCCAACGCCTTGGAAAATGACGTTGATTGTATTTTATATGATGTAGATGATTCATGGTTAATGGAGGCCATAAACGAAATTGTATATACTCACATTATAAACCAACATAAAGCCCGGAATCGATCTTAGTGTTTGTATTCATCATACTTAATATAATTTTTTTTTCTTTTTAATTGGTTTGAAATTAAATATTTTAGCTGTATTTTAATTTTGACAGAAAATACTTAACTCATTAATTTTGAGAACTTAACTTCACACAGTCACTTGAATTTTGTGTTTTAAATGAATAACCTGGTTTTACGGAGCATAGCCTTATGTGGTTCTTGCGCCTGAAAATTCCAATATCACTCAGTCACTTAGACTCACTCAAAATACTTGAATCACATTTGATAATTTTATTTTCCATTGAAAACATGTGTGTGAAGAAGATTAAGTAGATTGGGTTACCTTACGGAATTATTATAATAAAGCAGCATAAAAAATAATTCACAAAACAATAAATAATCAAGATTTATAATACAAGAAGTTACAGCAAACTTTATTCTTTGATATTGTAAAAAATATTTCTTTATAAAGGATATGTATTAAAACTAAAGAGAAACCAAAGGACATGTATTCTCACTGATTCAACATGCCAAGTAGAGAAGATTACAAATGAAATGTCTCTACAACAGAGTAGTAAACCTGAACACGTTGAACAGTACCAATGAAAACATTTGTTGTGAACTAGAAATAGCGTTTGGGGGCTTACATTAGTGTTGTCCAATTTAATTATGGATATGGTGGTTTATTATGCATGTTAAGGGAATGTACATTGTTGTTGGAAAAGTTACTAAACAGGGTAAAACAGCACTTGATAATGAGTTTATAGAAGATATAAAATGGTAATCACTGCCGACAGAAAATATTTGCAGTTGAACGCTTGGCGCCATAAGAAAAGAAGAAATACAAAAACAAAAATTGATGGAAAACATGGAAAAACTAATAAAATTGGAAATTTTATTTAATTTAATTTTTATTTTAAATAAATATATTAGAAGTGTATATTTTTTAAATAAAAGTTTTATAATTTCACATTGAAAAATAGGTGACTTCTCAACAAAAGGAC
>BMAW01023528.1:0-10556 GCA_019974015.1 Nephila pilipes | reverse complement strand
ATGGTACAGAATCCTATGGAATTTCTACTACCGTCCTGAAATCATTACTGTTTTGTCTATTTGAATGCAAAAAAGTACATATGAAAGATCAAAAAGAAAAAAAGAATGAAGATTTCTCCGGACTTTTCCCCTCCAATTTTTTAAATATTTATACTCCTATTTTAATAATTCGTTTGTGGATTTCTTGGTTTTTAAAAAAATATTCTAAAATCTTTTCAGAAATCGGCAGAGAAAGGTCATTTCGTAGAAATGTCCTCTTTCTCTCTCTATCAGATGCATTTTTTGCATTCAAATATATAAAATAATGAAGATTTGAGAATGGTAGTAGAAATTTCATAGGATTAACATTAACTTCGATATGGCCGGTGGACGGGAGCTATAATTCTAAGAATCTTATTCATTTACATATATATGCAATATTCCAATATTCGTGAATGTTATTAGTATTTCTGTGTGTAAAAATGTATATGCAGTAGTTTCTGTAACATTATTTATTCTTCTTAAAGCTGGTGTATTTAATTTAAAGTTCAGATTAACGCGAAACATTCTTATTGCTCAAAGATATGCAAGAGAAACTCCGATTTAACGCATCGCTTGGTTTTAATAACTTTAATATAAGTTGGTAATTAAATTTTTGTAAAAGTTCTCAATTTGCGTTTCAACCGTACTCACTATTATAGTTAACTGGTTATTAAAAAAATAAAGGGGTCTGTTATTGAATTTGCGTTCAAATTGCTCTCCCTTTTATGGAAGACTATCGTGATTTTTTTTTCGTGCGAAGGAGAGTCTATGGAATGACAGTTCCGAACGTTTTTCACTCTGTCCATCCCAGGACGATTCCCAAGCATAGAGGATACAACGCTTGATCAGTAAAGCGAAACGATGTCCAAGATGGTTGTCTTCTCTCGATGTTTTTCTTTGTTTAATACAATTTCTTACACATTTAGGGCCATTTTTAGACGACGGGAAAACGAACCACTTTTTCACTCTTTTTTTTTTTACCTTGCAAAAAAAAAAAAAAAAAAAGATTCGATTAGTCTTTTGTTTTAGAATGGCATACTTTTGTTTCATTCTTCACAAGCTTTGTGGAATTAATTAATCGTTACCATGCTTAATATAAAAAAAAATTATTAATATCATTTGAAGCATAATGAAACCTAACAGTTTTATCAATTAACTATGACAAATTAAAGAGAAATGGCAATTTTTAATTATTTTTTTATTTTAATGATTATAGAAATCTTTTTTATTGCATTTGAATTCGTATGTGTAGATAATGATTTTTAAATATGGAATATTCTTATTATTACTCCTCCTCTGTTAAAGATACAGTTAGAGGGCCAATTAAAAAATACTAGGGGAAAATGGATGGAATTTTAAAATTAGCTTATTAGCCATAAATTTTACTACAGAAAATGCAATTTACATGTACTGTCAAGAATGTGTAATTGCAGTTCAGAAGTGTTTTCCTACCTATACAAATCTAATCGAAATGTTATATCAATATTACCCTATAAACAAAAAATATGACTTGTGGAATCTTATTTCTAATTTTAAGCTGCTACTTCAAATGAAATTTACATCTAAGTTATTAAATCACACCTACATTTTAAGTTCGCCAGTACACTGTAAAATTTTGTAAACTTTGATTTATTTTATCTCAGATTCATGACAGCAAATATATTATTTTAAGAATTATCCAATAATTAGAAAAAATTTCTTTTTCTAGAATTAAGCAATGAAATCCAGAAATGAAAAGAATCGTATATGCTTTTAAAAATTATGAAAATTAATTTTAAATCATAAAACACTTTTATTCTTTAAAAAATTATTCTTCAAAATCTGTTACATCATATTTTCCTAGTCCCGGGTATTTATTTACATTATAAGAATATTCATATCTTTTATGCTTCTCTGTTATTATCAGTAACTGAGCCGCTCGGAAGATAATGCAATTAAGTCCAGAAGAAATTGAGAAAATTAGTATTTTTATTTCTCTAGGTTTTAAAAGTTTCGACTTTTTAATTTGATAAGAAAATTCCATTAAGTCTTTTTTTTTAATGGAGAGGCGGTACAAAAAAAAGATATATTCAGAGGATATGTGCAAATAAAAACTTAAGTATCTCTATGAAGACCGGGCAGCCTTTAAAACTTAAGCGGCCAATTACCCACTTGATAACTGCAAAAAGCAGTACAGAATATAGTGTAAAAAGTAGTCAATAACATTTGTTTGCCTAGTTTACATTGAACTCATCATAGACAACATCATCACTCCACTAATTATCTAAATTAAATTTGAGAAGGGTTGTCAAGTAATGAAAAGTTGTGTTTTTTTATGGGGTTATACAATGTTATGTATGTAACACGTCGTTAATAACTCCGAAGTCTAACATTGATAACTTGTTTTTTTGCAAAGATTTTTTTATTCATCAACGCCAACACCTTTGTTAATCGCAGCGCAAAGTTGATACAATCGTTCAACGCTTTCCAAATCTTTTCTTCCCCATTTTTTTTTTTTTTTTTTTTTCTGCCGAAATCTTTTTTGTTGCGAGTAAATAACGATAAAACCGGCTTTCTGGATCCGTATCGACTCGTTGCTGTTTTGTTCCATCGAAAACAATCGCAGCGCCATGGAAAAAACCCTTTTCCACTTCCTTCAAAAAAAACCTTTTTCGATAAATACTGCTTCCATATGATATCTATTGTCATCTCAACCAATCTCGCTAGACTTCACTTCCACAGATCTTTCATTATAATTTTTTTGATCACTTCACTCCACATTTTCCGGTTGGCGGCGCGGCTACAGGTTGAGGCGTTCCGCGTCATTTGTGTCGGTACGACCACGTTTTAAACTCAGCAAACCACCGACAAATCGTTTGCTTTTTGATGGACAAAGTCCAGGTAACATTTTCAATCCATTGTTTCGCTTGCACGGTGTTTTTACCAAACAAAAACAATGTTTTATCAGAACACGAAACTCGGTTTTTTTTTCCATTTTTAAGCAAGCTACAAAACGACTTTTACTCAACCTCGATAACTCAATGTTTCTGGTCGATCGACTTAAAATTTTTGACACGTTTCAAGCAAGGTTAGTACTCTAGAAAGACCTGGTTTACTGGTTTACGAGCTCCATCTCTGGGTTAGTCTCGGGGAGTTATTGATCGATGTGTTATATATATATATATATATATATGTGTGTGTGTGTGTGTGTGTGTGTGTGTGTGTGTGTGTGTGTGTGTGTGTGTGTGTGTGTGTGTGTGTGCGCGTGCTTTTTAATGGGTTTTTATCTACTCACATTGTAACTATGTCTGGGTCAAAACTTTAAAAGCTTTTCCCTCACATTTTAAAGCGCTCAATTGAGCTGAAATTATCTGTTCAAGATAATTTGGGATAGCAATATGATAATTAATTATAATTAATAAAAAAATTGATAGTTTAAAGAATCAAATTTTACGTCATATTTCTTGCCTTGTCACCAAATGGTCACTAAACTCTCTTTTGTAAACTGGTGACATATCTGCAAATCTGGCTTTTTTTTTTATAAGAGAAGCATATGAGTGCTATTGGCGATCGACCTCGTAATTTTGAATTTCTGTCAAGTGATGAGGACGATACCTGAATATCGCCACCTGGAAAGCATTACTTATTACACTGTCTTGACACTTAAATACTAATAGTTCTTCATTATGATCCTAATTTAGCTCATTCTCTGTTTCCTTGTTAATATAATTGATTTATTGGTTTTATAAACTAGAAGCATCACGAGGGCTATACGGACGGACCTTATAATTTTGAACCTGAATCGAGTGAGGAAGACGACACCTGAGTTGGCACCTCCCTCTCCTAACCTCTAGACCATACCAACGGAAAGACTTTGAACCTCTATAAATTTTCGTACATCAGTCCCGGCTACACTGCAGGTCTTTATTGTCCTCTGCCACTCTTATTTAATATAGGAGAAAGTTGTATCTGCAGTTGTCAGTTTCGGTCGCGAGTCCGCGGCTGACGTTGTTTGCGTCGAATCGTGGGCTCGAATCCTAATTTCTCTAAAAACTGGTCATGCAGTGTTAGTTCAAATGTTGGCTTCGTCTCTTGACGGAAGTTCAAAATTACGAGTTTCTTTGCCAATAGTTCTCGTGTTGCTACTAAGTGCGATGTAAATAAAAAATCAATCAACAAGTAGATGTGACACATAAATCAACAATTTTTAAGAAATTTAGTTTTTGCGTGTTTTTTCTCCAAATCAATTAATAGCTTCAAAGGAAATTTTATTCTAAAAACTTAATTTTCTGCACACATGCGCAACATTACTGAAAACGAGTACATTAATCTGTAAAAAAATGTCACGAAGATATTTCCACAAATATAGGATATTTTATGAAATTCAACAACATTAATAATTATCTATCTATTTTAGAATTTAAAATATAAATCTTCAACAAGTCCAGTCTCTCCAATTTTCAAAATAAGATTTTCAAGCTGCTCCAATCCCCCTTAAGTAATATAGTTTCATAAATATTTCCCGTTTTAACTAGCTTCTCCAACCATGGAACTAAAATTGCATATGTTTATTCTATTTCGAAATTATACTGCTGTTTGTAGAAAATGCAACACCATGAAAGAATCATCAGAATCAAATGAAATTTAATGCAGAAACGACTTGTACTGATACAAATAAATGATGAAATTTTCAAAACAAAAGAAACAAATTAAGCGTCCGAAATCAGTATTTGGTGCAGCCACCATGCGCTGCAATAAGTGCTGCTATACGACGTGGCCTGGAGTCAAACAGATGTTGAATATCTGCTTGAGGAAGAGAATTCCATATCGCTTGTATGCGCAACCAAAGTTCGTCTTTGGAAACTGCAGGACACGGATCACGAGCGAGACGCCGACCAACCATATCCCACACGTGCTCAATAGGCGACATATCCGGTGAATAAGCAGGCCAAGGAAGAAGTTGCATGCGTTGTGCTGAACAGAAGTCTCGAACAGTCCGCGCAACATGTGGGCGTGCATTATCCTGCTGAAAGATAGCTCCAGGGATGCCTTGAAGGAAAGGAACGACTTCGGGCTGTAGCACTTCACGGACGTACCTGTTGCTATTGAGATTACCCTCAATTCGTATCAAATTGGATCGTCCATGATACAAAATCGCACCCCAGACCATAACTCCGGGTGTTCGACCGCTATGTCGTTCAATAATACACTCAGGAAGGCAGCGTTGACCGGCATAACGTCTAACACGAACACGGCCATCATGGGTCCACAAATTGAAGCGTGATTCATCTGAAAAGACAACTTGGTGCCAATCAGCTCGCCTGTCTCTGTGCTCAAGAGCCCACTGCCGACGCAGCCGTCGATGATTCGCCGTGAGGGGAATCCTGTATAAAGGCACCCTTGCACGCAATCCACGGCGCAGCAGACGACGACGAATTGACGAAGCCGACAATTGTACACCTGTAGCAGTAGACCAACGTGCTGCCAGCTGCCTGGAGGAAGCTGTGCGATCATTCACCGCCATGCGGAGCAGGTGTCGATCATCGCGCTCTGACGTCACCTTCTGTCGTCCAGTGCCTGTTTTTCGAGTTGTTCGGTGCTCGTCGGTCCACTGCTTCCAAACTCGCATCACTGTGGAACTGTTCCGCTGCATACGAGCTGCTATTGCGCGATAGGAAAATCCTCCTTCTCGAAGGCCGATTATCCTCCCTCGTTCAAACTCCGTAAGTTGCTTGAATTTCTTATTCTTCCGTCGTGGAGGCATACTCAGGTCTCACTAAACGTTTGCCACTAACAAATAATCATAGACTTTTTTCAACGTCCCGCTACAGCACTTTATTTATACGCTTTCAGCATCAATTCAGAGGGCGCTGCGCGCGCCGCGCACGCGCGATGGCTCTGAAACTTTATTAATTTGCATAATATACTATAATTGACATTTGCTGCGAATTTCATTTGATTCTGATGATTCCTTCATGATGTTGCATTTTCTACAAACAGCAGTTTATAAATTTATTTTTGAGTTCAAAGACATGATAATGGTTAAGCAGCAAGATCGTTCTTCTCGCAGCTGCTCAACATAAAGCCCACAGTTCGTTCCACAACATAAAGTTCTTATAAAGTTTTTGTCGAATCTCCCGAAAACAATTAATGAATAATATGAGCCATATTCCCGTCCTTTAGCCGTATTTTTATATATATGATTATTAAAGCAAAGATTTGAATTAAAATCGCAATGGAATTTAGACGCTGAAGGCTGCGTGATTATAAACATTTAAAATGGCTATACTGAAGCATAATATTTTGTTTTTCAAATCTTTTCCTAAAAAAAAAAAAAAATCAAAGGAATCGAGTTAAAATATGTTTTTGATTTTTGAAAAATATCAAATACTTTATTTTTTTTCGGGAGGGAGGGGGAATTGAAACTTTTATATTAAAGATTTTCTATATGTAATCTGACAGTTATAATTTAGAAATCTAGCTTGCTGATCAGAATCAAAAGCATGCTTGAAATATTTTATTAATTATTAACTTTTTTTCTATGCGTGAACAACTGAGACACTTAGAAGCTAATGCGCTTAAGCCCATTTTCGATATTTTCTGATATACGAAAAAATTTCTGTTTTATGTTTCTAAATTTCTTAGTGATGAATATAAAATATGTTTCGTGGCATTTTGACGTTTAATTTGGAAAGAAGTATTGGTCTTAATACGCGATTAAATACTTCTATTGAAGGTCTTTGCTTATAGCAATGAGAAAAATAATTGTTTTATGTTTATTTTTAAACTTTTCCCCATAGAGAAAAAAATATGCAATATGATTGTAAACTTATGTTTTATTCAATAAAACATGCCTTTATCTACGAAACCTCGATTCAAATTGAATAGACTTCCGGAATATTCTGAATGTTCTAATATATTTTTAATTTTTTTCCAAAAAAAAGACTAACTGATTGCTCCTTGATGTTATTATATAATTTTCGTTAATTATTCTAAAATATTTATTCTGCAAAGCTAAATTATAGGGTATGTTTATCTACTTAGGTACGTATAAAAGAAATAATTGTAATTTGTTTTCACTCGAACAATATAATAATTTTTATCCTATGAAGTTCAAAGATATTTTTTAAATATCAAAATACATATTTATCTTATAATCATGAACCCATAAAACAATGGATTCATTATTACAAGATCAATATTTGAACGCTATAAGTCCAGATTATTCAAGCCCAAAGTAGACAATGTTTCATTAAAAAAAACCTCAAAGATTATTTTAAATACATGTATTGTAAAATCAATAAGCTTTTCATATAACGATAATAAGCTATGATTCATATTGCGTGCTTGTAGAAAGCAGTCGCTTGATACATGTGAATGATATTAAGATTTTGAAAATATCATTAGAAAAATAATATTCTGCTCACATTCGAGTTGATTGACCAGAGAGAAGAGGTAGCCATAATAATTATTTATGCTTAAAATAATAATTTTTAATACTTAAGTTGAATCTTAAGGAAACATTTTGTCAACATTTAGTACAAAATTTAAGGAAAAAAATTCTGTCGTTGACCTCAATCTTAACTAGTGTGTAAAAAAGGAATGAGACATTGATAAAACCGAAACCTCTTTAATAATTTCGAATTCATTAACAAATAGATAACTGTTAAGAAATTCTATTTTTCTTAGTTGTCACTTTTCCTCTAAAAGTGTAGAAACTTATCAACCAAGGTCTAGTGATTTTTCGTGTTCTTGTTTCTTTTTAAACGTCAATAAACGGTGTTGGCTATCTGGATGCTATCCGATATGTCATAATAATCATAATCGAAATTAAATGGCTTGTCAAGAGTTTCGCTTGACAAACGATGTATGAAAGATCTCGTCAAAAATTTTCTTATTGTGTTCGATCCTTTTACTCTTGAGAATATTTCACTTACATTTATTCGCGACTAATATTAGAATATATTTAAAAAAAATACCCTTGTAGCAAGAATTAAAGAAGACTGTGCCATACAGTATTCGCAAGATCTGTCGGTAATAAAATATTGTAAATTACTTACTCTATAGAGAAAATCTATTTTTCAATAAATAAAAACATGACATAGAATACGTTTTATGCTTTTAATAGTTATTTTAACTGAAAATTATGAACAATATAACTACTTGATTTGATTAAGAATACTACTTCACGAAATATATTTAAATAAATTTGGAATCCATTTTCAGGTGCAAAATCCTAAAAACATCTTGTCAAAAAAATAAATCTTTCAAAAAATAAAAACAAAAACTTAATCTGTTTAAAGCTTTTCATGGTTATTTTTTAACTAAAAATTATTAGCAATATCAATTATTTAAATAAGAATGCTTTTCGACACACATAAAAAATATTTAAATAAAATTTGATCCCGAATATTACCAATTCTATTTTCCCAAACAGATAATTCAAGACAATCTTTGGATAATGTTAAGAAGTGGACTGAAAATGACATAGTGCTATTTTACATCGAGGATATTAATTATCATATTCTGACTTGTATATGCAAAACATCAGATTTAAATGCGCTAACGGCTTCTTTTTAAATCAATATTTTCTCAGAATAAAATCAATTCCATATTTGCCTTTTGTTTTGTAATGGTAAGTGAAATATTATTTTTACATATTAAAGTAAAAAAAGTTTCAAATTCAAAGAAAATTCTGACTTTAATGATACCGTTCGATTAAATGATAAAAAATATTACATTCACAAGAACTTGCACAATAGTTGGGAAATTTTGTTCTTGAAAAAAGCATTACAAGATTATATATTGCTCTGCATTCATTGATTTAAGTTATCGAGAATATATCCAATAATATCAAAGATCTAAAACAGTCACGTTAATAAAATGCTGATGGGTAAAATGGCGCTTTCAAACAGGTGACTTGCCGATGAATTATATTCTGCTGTAAAATATATTAGCTCTTGTCACAGATGACATTCGAAGATACATTGTGTCATCTAGAGTTTCACTGATATATTCACAAGCCCAGCATAGGCGCTACAGTGGATGACGTGTATTAGTAAGGGCACTTGAGTCTATCCTCTGCTGCCATAATCTATAAACACTAAATTTCGTTGCATTGTCCTCCAGAACAAGTCTGTCCCATATTAACCATTTGGCCGCATTTGACGAATCAGTACGCCATGTATTTGTTTGCGCAAAGACGCCCATGAAGTTCTGATACGCCATTGAAACTGAGCCGAAATTTAACTTGTTTATTCTAGTTTATTTCAAAATAATGCGTATCTTTTGCAACAGAACAAATAATTTCAGTAGCTTGGTGAACCTTGTTTGGGATACACGACCGCATAATGACAGAAAGAGAGAATATATTTTATCAAAGTGATAGCGACAGTTTTAATGAAAGTAGTGATCTTGAATGTTTTGAATGTTCTTGAAGAATTTTATAATGATCCTTTTAGCGATAAAGTGAAATTTCAAAGTAAAAATGATGAAGAATATATCGAATTAGAACGTGATAATGATAGTGAAATTATTCCAAGACGTAAAAGACGTACAAGGCGCTTAGCAAGCAGTGATAATGAATCTTCTCATGAAAAATTAGATGAATGGATTTGGAAAGAAAAAGAAAATGTACCTGATGTGAAACGGTTTTCTGAAGTACCTATAATCAATACTTTGTGTCTGCGAAGGTTAGGTGGTAATTCTGAAGCTTTAAGTGTTTTAAATGAAGTTCTAAATGAAGATTTTTGGAATATCATAGTAGAAGAGACAAACAGGTATGCCAGACAAATAATAGAAAAAAAAAAGAAATGAAAGGTGGCTCCTGACGAAATAAAAGCATATATTGCTTTGTGAGTCTTGATGTCTCGAGTAACGAAAGCAAAGCTGGAAATGTATTGGTCAAAAAGGCAAATTATAAGTACTCCAGTTTTTACAAAACCTCGGTCATAATCCCGTAATAGGTTTTCGATATTTCAAGTTTTCTGCATTTTACGGATAATGAAAAACTAAGTAAAGATAATAATATAAGGAAGATTAGAAATATTGTAGATTACCTGAATAATATACTCCAAGTGCAAAAATAAATAAATGTGTACCCAAAGAGTTAATTGTTGTTTGACGCATTGTTACTTTTCTGGTAACATTGATTATTCTACGCAGACATCTCTGGTTTTGGTCCTTAAGTAGACTGAGCAGGTCGAAGCGTTGTCTGTGGTAAGAGACAATGCCTAAATAGTAAATTTTAAGCACATACTTGACACTTTTGATCAGGGAATGTTGAATTCCCTAACGATTTCCGAAGTGGAATCCCCCCTGCGTCAAACTCCAACGAGTATTCCGCGTACCATGTCTTTTAATTCGCGTCTCTCGGTCATAATCTCACACCAGAAAACTTTTCTCAAGAATCACTTAAGTACAAATGAAAACCCTGACAATGCATTATTCATTTAAACTTTTCATACTCGATGTTACTGCCATCTGGATATTTGAATAGTGATATTCTATGACTTTTGGTGCTTCAGTATATCAAGAGGAATCGCTTCATAGATGAA
>BMAW01023527.1:1720-13120 GCA_019974015.1 Nephila pilipes | reverse complement strand
ATATATATATATATATATATATATATATATATATATATATATATGTTTTACTTATCAGCCAATCCTTAAGGATTTGATAGTACACAAAGCAAATATAAAGAGGGAAAAGCTGTTTGACATTTTTTGGGTTAGCAACCAAAAAATATTGCCAAGACACCATTTCACGAATTTTAATTTATCTTTACCAAATTAGTAAATAATGAGGATTCAGGCTTACCAGGAAATGGGTCAAGCATTTAAAATTGTGGTTATAATTAAGTAAAATAATTATTTACTAACCGCAGTTTCCTTAGGGAAAACTGAAAGTATGACGCATTCGTTGGGAAACCCGATGATGTGAGGAATCAATAAAAGTCTGTAACATCCGAAACATTCAATTCAGTGATTTTGAGTTTTTATTTTCAAAATGGCTATAACATCGCTGTGAAATTTAGTGTGAAGAGGTGTGATACCCTCAGCTACGTCCAGTCCAATAGAAAAAGATGAATATAATGGCATTAATAATAAACCCAATTTATTTGGTACTTCCTTTTTGCTTTGGTTAGTCCTAGAACTAGGAAATTCAAAATTCATTGGTGATTTTAGGGGAGTTGACAAAAAAAAAAAGTACTGCAAACCCTGGCTTATCAATCTACTTCTTAAATCTAGCAATGCTGCCAATTAAAAGAACAAAAATCTCAGTCAAAACTTGCCAATGGGAGACTATATTACTTACGTGCAGATTTACAGCTCCAAACGAAGATTAGCAAAAGAAAAAAAAGTTTTTCGCATCAAAAGCCGCGAAGTCAGAAAAGTTCGCCAATGGTGGACAATACAGTAATTCTTCCCACAATTCAACTACACACAAAAAAATTGAACAAAACTGTAATTTTATAATTTAGTGAATTTGTAAATTAGTAATTTTATAAATTTGTTTCTGTAGTCATATTTGATATAATAGGTGATGGGTTGATTCGAATTTATAGCACCGAATCCTCATGGGGTATATTGTGCCAAATTCAATAGCTTGATACAGTATTCTATGAGTAACATGAATATGATTAAAGACTAGTAAATCATGATATTTGCTTCCATTGGTTTCCAACATTTGTTTTTTTATTTGGTGAGTTTTGACTCAGATGCATATATATTTTTTGATGACCCTCGTTAGGAGTTGAATTTGGCATAGTTAAATTGTCTCTTGTTGGTCGAGGTTTGACTGAGAAGTAAATGGCTTTCTGATAATAATGTTAGGCTTAAGATGTCGCGAATCAGATGCAGTATATGTCTGGATTGGCGTCCTTTTGCAAAAAAATGCAAAAGGACGCCAATCCAGACATATACTGTTGATATACTCGATGATGCTTTTGATTTTGCGTGCCGATTGCCATGATGTTACACATATTAAATTGACGAAGAAAGCCGAGCAAGGTATCCGGAGGGAATACTGCACCTAGGTTGAAGCCGCTGGATGAGACTTGTTTTCTTTTATTTGCCAACCACAGAAAATGGAACAGAAGCATAAGCGATCTGCAGCAATATCTGGCGAATTCCCAAAATTGCACCATAAAAGAAGTTTTTAAAATGATCGCCAATCTGAAACTCTACTCCAAGTCCTGTTTTTAAAATAGGAGAATCATCGAAAAGAAATCAACAATTTTAAAGACGCATGAGATAGATTTAAAACATAAAAAATTAGCTTTCTACGTTTCTAAAAATCTTAATTTCTATGGAATTTTCAATGAATTTTCCGTTTTTAACTCATTCATTGTCACTGGCTCACTGGTGCATCAGAATGTTGCTACTTCGTAAATCGACGACCCACTGGAACGCTGGTCGACTAGCGTTTTTATATGACTTCTGAAGAAGTCCACCAGCACTCGGTGGCAGTGAAAGTGTTCAAGCAAGACTTCATTCAAGTTTCGGAATAACGGTCAAATTCAGAAACGGCAATTTTAAAACCGCTTAAAATAAATGTAAATCATGAAAAAGAGCAAGCTTTTTAAACACTTTTTTTTAAAGTATTACAACAGAAAGGGCCAAAAATGTCAAGGATATCAGCAATTTTGAACTCTAAAGTCAGACATAAAAACACAAAAAGTACTTCTTAGATTTTTAAAAATGTTGATTTCTTGGAATTGTCAAGGAAATCTCCATTTTTGAAATAAGATTTCTTGAGAGTTTTGGAATAATGGTCACTAACAGAAACAACGATTTTTAAACGCTTAGCATAAATTTAAATCATGAAAAAATACACGCTTTCTAAGCTTCGTTTTATAGTATAACAACAGAAAGGGCTCAAAAATGTTAAAATATTCACATATATTTACATACAATCAAGGACAGAAATTTAATAAAATGTTCTTACACTTTAACGAACGGCTGAAACGTACCATGTTTTTTCATCAAGAAATGCAATGAAAATTCTGCAGACCACAAACACATCCATTCCCAGAAAATTGCCAATGGGGGACAGTACCACACTTGTTCTGAGATAGCTGTTTTATTTTGATATCAGTTAAAGTTTTACTTATTTGAGATAACAGCCATAAGTAATATTCGAGAAATTAATTGTTAAAATATTCAACCTGTAACTTATACAACGATTTTTTTTGCCTTTAATCAGTTTATGCGTAATCGAAAACACACTTTGTATCAATTCATTTGCAATGTACAAAAATCAAACAAATTGCAATCAAAAATTCTTACCAACATCATCAGAGTCCATTTTTTTTGATAAAAGTTTCTGTATTTCGTGAAACGTTATAGTTGTTTTAATCAAACTTCAATTACACAGAAAACATTTAGAAAAATGATACAATGAGTGTGAATGATGGTCATACAAAAAAATTATAGTTGCCACTGTGGAAAAATTTTAGTATAAATACAATTTAAGTTTAATAACTAATTGAGACTCGTGCTCGCTCATGTATTAGATTACTACAATCAGGTACAAGTATTGCTTAAATTTCTTTTGGTATAATTGGCGAGTATTTTCTTTATTGGAAATCTTACGAACATTGCCTTTAACGTTGGCTTACCTCACCGTGCTCTTCGAAGAACTAACTGTTGTATTTAACATAAATGAGAAAATCTGTCTGCATAAGCTGAAAATTCCGCAATATTACGCTATAAAGCGTTATTATTTAAAGTACTCTCCAATATAAAACCAACAAAATAAATAAGTCTCGTGTAACAGCCACACAATCAAAATTCATCCATAGAAGAAAGTCATTAGCTCGAGCTTTAGATATCAGTCAAAGATCCATTCTAACATTAATAACTCTGAGACACACACAAAAGTAGCATCAGAAATCCGTTAAAATAAACAATTTGCTCAATTTTTCTTATATCTTTTGAAAATTATGCAAGGGTAATTAGGGTACCTAACACACACACACAAATTCTTTGTATTCCTTAAGATCAACATTTATTTTCACATAGAAAAATATCCCCCTCCCCACTTCTTATAATATCTTTCTATATACCATATTTGAAAATCTTATTTGAAAAAAAAAAAAAAAAAAAATTAAATAATGATTTAAGGCTCGTTCGGAGCCTGGCACTCTTAAATTTTTTGGCTGACTGTTGATTCAAACCAGTCTTTACAAACTTTGGAAAATTATGACAATTTTGACTCCTGTTTATATAGAACATATAACGGAAAACACATTTCTCTTGCAAAGTTTGCGGCCACTGAAGCCGAGTGGTCATGGTCGTGAGCTCATTACCGACATTGCTTCAGTCAAATCCTGGGTTAGAATCTTGGTTCCACTAAACGTCTGTCGTTCTACGGGGATAATGCCCGTTAAATCTGTCATAGGTTCAAAGTCCATACGATGGCAAGGTGTGGAAACTATAAAAAAGAATGTGCTAGTTTAGGTATCATTCTCATCATTTGACCAACATTCAAAAATACGAGAACGACCACCAACAGCCCATATGTTGCTTCTAAATACAATGTTAATAAGCAATCAATCAATCCACAAAGTTTGCAAATCATTATTTTGATTACAATGTGTTTTAGTCTCCACATTTGAAGCGGGAATATTTGTTGGCATTATTCCAACAACCCTCGATATATGGCAACCTTCGTTTTTCTTGTTGAATATGGACATTATACACAACAATCCTACAATTAACATTGGGTTCCCCCCCCCTTCATTGTTTGAAGGTTATTGCGCTTGTACAGATATCTTACTACTTTTTACCAATCAGAGGGTTTTCTCTTGCGTCTCGCGAATGTTTTGAAACTATTGCTGGTTAATTGAAAGCTCTGGAATATTAATTCGCATTTGGACATCATCTGTATAAGTGCCGTTTTACCTCGTATTTCTTACGCGTTTTCTTTCAAGTCTAAGTATCAGTGCTATGAATGCCCGAAACGTGGTAATAGCAAGAAATTATACGAAAGAAAAGTCCGACTGAAGGATATGAATAGCATTGCTGAAAGAGAGGAGAAAATTATCATTATAAAGGTTAAAACGCGTCAGGGAGGATTCGTGGTTTTCTCGCAGTCATTTAAGTTTGTGTGCCCTAGGAGTAACGATATTTTGGTTTGGAGAGCATATAAATGAGTTAATGAGTGAGATGAAGATACACAATCATACAGTTGTGGATTGGTTTATACTTTGTCGAGAGGTTTGCATTGTTACGAAAATTTTTCTATCTCGTGTGGGTGTATACAAGTGAAATCAGTCCGACACGGAATATATAATGACAAATGATGCTTTATTCACAAATTTTCAAGACAAGACAAACAGAGGTAGCAAAACTTGAGCAGATTAACAGAATAACAGCACAAATAGAAAACACAGCACTAGTATATATATTAGCGACGCATATACAGGAACAAAAACAGCACTTGTAATGACAGTCACAGTTGTATCAGTAAAGTTCAACTCACCAGCTTACTAGTTCGCACTATGGACAAATCCCCACAATAATTCTGTACACTTCCAAGGCAGACTCCAATAATTCCCGGTATATACAGGCCGCTTCTCCTCAAACTGACTCAGTCACGCTACCGACAATTTCTTGACAGATCCACTCAGCCATTGCTGACTGCTTCCAGTCAATTTCCCCCGCATTCGCATCTCTCCGCTATTCGTAGCAATTCTGGCAAGCTGTGACGCCACAGGGAAAATTCCGTAAGTTTCCTCCAGGTCGAGATTTTGTAAAGATTCTAGCATTTTCGAGAACCTTCTTTTTATCTCCAAAGTCACAAGTTTATTACTATCACCAAAGTCGCCGTCAAGGTTAAGGGATCATTACTTAAGTTTGGTAAATGTCTCATGTAATTTTTTCATTTCCCCGATAAAGAAGAACGTTGTGGGGTAGCGTCATCTCAGGTTCATAACAGTATGTTCAATGTGTTGTTAATAACAACCCGAAACTCGTGGGACGTGGAATAAATGAGGAGATGGATAAAAAGAGAAATTTAGAAAAACTAAGTATGGAAGAGAATGGTAGCTAGAGCAGGTTTGCTAGGTTACAAGACATACGAAATAATACCTTTTTAATTCATGGATGAGTATTACCAGGGTCTATGATTATTGGAAATCGTATGAATGCCTCTCGAACGAGGGGTACGTTCATCTACGAGTTAACCACAATCTGATAATCAAGGATCTTGACACAGGTACATAACACATCAATCAATAACTCCCGAGACTAACCCAGAGATGGCGCTCGTAGTAAACCAGTAACCAGGTCTTTCTAGAGTACGAACCTTTGCTTGAAACGTGTCAAAATTTTAAGGAACCTGTTTGAAACGAATAAAATTTTAAGTCGATCGGACCAAACAGCTGAGTTATCGGAGGTTGGAGTAAAGTCGTTTTGTAGTTTGTTTAAAAAAAATGGAAAACCGAGTTGTGTTCTGATAAAAACATTGTTTTTTAATGGGTAAAAACACGTGCAAAGAGAAACAATGATTTGAAAAATGTTACCCGGACTTTGTCCATCAAAGCAACGATTTGTCTGGTTTGCCTGAGATGTACGTACACGACAAATGACGGACGACGATGCCGTAGACCTGTAGCCGTTAGACGGAAAATGTAGGAAGGACAAAAATTATAATGAAAGATCGTAAAGTGGCCCGTGAGATTGCTGAGGTGATACGATATGCAGAAGTGATTTACTATCCTTCATGAAAATTGAGTACGAAAAGGTTTTTTTCCAAGTGGGTGCCGCGATTGTTTACGATGGAACAAAAAAGCAACGAGTCTGATGATTCAGAAAGCACGTTATCGTATTTACCGCAACAAAAAAAAGATTTGCGGGGAAAAAAAAAAAAAAAGAAAAAAAAATTTTTTTTTGAAGGGAAAAAAAAAGATTTGAAAAGTGTTGAACGATTGTATCACCCTAAAAGGTGATTAACAAAAGGTGTTATGTTGATGAATAAAAAAAAATTTTGCAAAAAAAATATTGTTTTCAATGTTAGTCTCGGGAGTTATTGATTGATGTGTTATACCAACTCCATTGAAGGTATTTGGTAGGTAATCAAGCATTCCTAAGAAACCACACTAACCATGAGGAGGGAGAGTTTGATTCCTTCTTGGAGAAAAAGGCACTCTCACTCCATTAATGATGATGTCATCGAAGCTGTTCTACAAGCTGTCGTTAACATCTACCCGTTTCGTAATAATGGTACACCGGAAAAAATAAGTACATTTTTTTTTCATATTCTTTTATTTAGTGCTTAACAGATACCTTACATTACTCAGGTAAAATTCGCCTATTGGGTGATATTTTAAAATCACACCAAGTGAGAGGACTAAACAGGTTCCCTCATTGTGTTTTTTCAGGACTTGAAAAATAATTTGTCAATTTACTTCAGGTGAGTAAGTCTTTTTTTTTTTTTTTTTTTTTTTTTTAAATTTAAAGAAACATAACCAAGTTCATGATTTTATGCAGTTCAAACCACAAAAGGTCCCCAAGGTTAGTGAAAAGAAAACCGCGAACAGCCCAACGTCATATAATAAGTACTTAAATTTTTTTTTTTGAAAAATAAGTTAATATTTCGTTGCATTCCCTTTTGCAATTAGAACACCTTCCAAACTGTGTATTGATTCGAAAGGGTTTATGTAATTTAATTGGCTATTTTTACTATTATTCTTGTAATACTGTTTGTAAGTTTTTTTTGCTCCTAATATATATATATATAGGTTTTGCCCCTTTGAAAAGATTTTTCCAGTTGACTCCGTAAGTTTTCTATCACAATGTGATGAAGAGATTGAGGTGGTGTATGCATTTTATAGTTGTACAACAACTATAACTTAACAATTATAAATGTATGTATAAACATAAAAGTTTTTGTTACCTTGTTATAACATACAATGCGACCTTTAACCTAATATCTGGAGAATAATTTAAAGTATTTATTTTTAAATTGTTCTTCAATACAACCAAGTATTTCCTTTTATTCATTCCGACAATAAAAACTGATTTTCCCACCACTTTCGTAGACATATAACCCTGTATTACAAGAACCAAACCACTTCTATTGCTTGACAGGGAGAACAGTTGAGGAAAGTAGTTCAGAGGAAGTAGAAAGAAACAGTTGAGAAATAACTAGGTATACAAGCTACGGTGAATGCGGAATACTTGTTGTTGGGGTACGTAACCCTCACGGGCTTTTTTATCCCCAGTAAATTAGCTATTGAATTAGGTTGAGACAGAACTTTGGTTATTTCACTTGTCCGGGAGTTTAAATTAAAAATATGAAGAGTAAAAATAAATTAGTGAGCAATATCATTCTATTTGTTAAAGTAATACTTTATGGTTACGAAATTTCTTTCTGAAATTTATTATAAATACTTTTATATACTTTGATTATTAAAATAGTGGTGTTGCAATTTAGCTATTTTTATAATACTGAAGTTGAGAGATAAAAATTATTGAGGAATATCGTTAGGATGGCGGCAGTGGATATTTTTATCCTGCTTGCTTGTCCAGTTTGGTTGTTAGGTGAAATATTACTCTTTCTAGCTTTAGAGGGAGTGTTCTGATTGGTTGTCGGAAAGGTTGGTTACTTGAGGGTGGGCGGGATTGGGTAGTTGAGTTCAGTGTGGGGGGAAAATTTAAAGTTTTGAAAGTTAATCAATTAATATTTCTCTGGGTCTATGTAGCAACTGGTTATTTCTAATTGGGTATATTTTTCTATTGCTTGGATGGTTCTATTGGTGGAGATGTCAATTTTGTGGTAGAAGTTTTTGGATAATTTTTTGATACAGTTTTTAAGTAATGGGTATTTTATGGAGTTTTTGATATCATGATTTCTTATGTACCAGTTTGCTTTTACTATCATGCGGAGGAGTACGTTTTGTGATTTTTCGAGCATATCAAGTGTGGAATTTTCACAGTGTGACCAGATTGTGCAAGCATAGGTCAGGATAGGTCTTATTATCAGGGTGTAGATAAGCAATTTGTTACGTCAACATAATAATAATAAAGGGGAGATAAGGGGATATAAGGTGCGAGATAAAGGGATATAAATTATTAATTGCAGTTTTATATTGTTTTTTAATTTGTGTTGCGTGTTGTTTAAAAGTGAACTTTTTATCTAACGTTACTTCAACGCATTTGGTGGATAGGGACCAGGGGATGTTTTGTTTTCTAAATAGATGTCTGGTTCAATTTTTCTGTAGTTTCTGGAAAAGAAGACGCCCACTGTCTTGGAAACGTTCTGTGTAATTTTCCAAGTAGAGTACCAGTCTTCTAGTTCCTTTAGGTGTGCATTTAGTGCTTGGCCTATAGTTGCGGAGATATAGCGCCGTGCTAATATCGCAGTGTCGTCTGCATACATACATAGTTTGGTATTGTGGTGTATTGGGATGTCGTTCACGTAATAATTGAAAAGGGTCGGAGATAAAATTCCTCCTTGAGGGTCTCCAGCTTCAATAAATCTTGGATTAGAGCTACGGTGTATAAGTCAAATAGACCCCCCCCCCCTTATCAACAAGAGAATCAAAAGAAACTATCCAAACGACACTCAGTACAACAAGGAAGGGGTGTATATCTGTTGCAGTAATGACAGGAAAAATAACTCTGCCTTAATATTGTTCAGAAATATTCTTGAATATTCTGAGTCCTCATGATGGGAGTCTGCGGAGGTTCTTTTCAGCAAAGACCAACGAGAATAAAAGTGCCTTATAACTAAGGTTACCAGACGTCCCGATTTTTAACAATTTATCCACGTCCCGTGGGGTTTTAAGGAAGTTCCGATTTTTGGAAAGAATGCACAAGCTAGAGAAAGGCGGGAGAACAACAAGGGAACATACGGTTTTCGGCTCCCATGTAGCTATTTCACCTGGATATGAGTTTATATTATTTTTGTAAATTTTATAATGTTAAACTTTAATAATAAAAATAATAGTTGAGAACTAATTATCAAAGTTCGCCTTGATCAGTAGCTAGAATACGACCACCATTGTTTGTTCTTAATGAACAGTGGCATTTTTCGGCATTGGCAGCGACGAAAACTTTTTGTAGCTGTAAAATGAAGAGAGAACACTGTAAAGGAATTCATCTTATACAAAAATTGGAAACGGGGGTGGGGAATTTCAGAGAGGAGAAGGGTCAGGGTGTATAAAGTTTGTTGGTCGTCCTCGAAGTAATGCCTTCGGATATTGAGTTTTGTAACTGTCTTTCATACGATACACATCATACTGCGTGCTAGTTAAACAAGTGATGTCAGCAAATTAGCTATTCAGATGATTTAGATAAGTAACTTATTTATGTACCAAATTTTTTGTCAAGAACTCATTACCCCCTCCCCCGTCAATGGTGTCCCGCTTTTCGAATGTTGAAATGTGGTCACTTTACTTATAACTGACCCAGCAAGGAATTACTTTTCGGATCATTTGCATAAGGCGTCAACACAGAAGACCAGACACTTTTTCTTCAGACACAAATATTGTGATTTTCTATTGCCCCTGTCACTAAAGTCAACTGACTTCTGCCTCGTGGTAAAAAATAATCCCCTAAAGTAGCGAAAAATATCTTCCCGCCGAATACGCAATTTTAAAAAATGATAATATGACTGATCTATTAAATAAAAGTAAGAAAAATCAGTATTTTAATTCCAAAAAAGTTCGAAATATTTAGGAAAAACATTGGTATCACAAGAACATAAGGATAAATGAAAAAAGTCTGAAAAATACATTAAAGCATAATTATTTAAGTTTGTATTGATAAAAAATCAAATTTTAATGAAATGTAAAACGGTAAATTCATCTGCCAAACGATCGCACTTTTTCAGACCCCGATTCGATATGTTCTCAGATTGCTACATATGGCAGTCCACAACAGCTGTGTTTCTTGCATTGTTCCCCCAACATGCGACTATTGCCATTAACCAACATCTGTAACATCAACTTTTATCCAGTAGCAAATGCTACAACATTCTTCTATCTAGTCGTTTGTAATATAGCAGCTTTTTGATCGATAATTCTAGCTACGGCAGCTTTCGATCGGTGGTTTCTAATGTATCTTTCATTCTTTAATTTATGTCACAACTTTCATTCTCTTATTTTTTATATAGCTTTCATTCTATAGTTTCTATTGCAGCTTTTATTTTCTAGTTTCTGCTACAGCTTTTAGTATCTAATTTATGCTACTGAATTCAATCAATGATTTGTGCAATGGACTAAATTCACAGAGTCCCGTGATATATATTATTAACAAATCGGCGTAGTCTGTGTTTACATAGGATTTCCCTGTATGTTAATTGTATGTATATTGTATATCCACTTCATTTCGATTAATATATTTAATATTATCATATTTCTTACATTTTCAATTATATATATTCGGCAGGAGATATGAGTATATTTTTTATGTATCTGTAACCTTATTCTCCTTTATTTGTGTTGTTAAAATGTCGTTCGGTAAGCTAAGTCTGGTTAAAGTCGGTCGGGAATAGGGTGTCCCCTAGGCGATTGGCGACATTTTGAAGCGTTAGTGACTTTTGAGAGCGACAACGATTTAAGCGTGGCGATTTAGGTTATTGGAACCCTAAGCCTACTCAATGCTTAAGTCATGCACGTTTGGCAACCTAACACATGGATCAATAAGTCCCGAGACTGTGCGGTCGTTTTCTTGCGATTTCCTCCTTCAAACGCACCAGCAAGTCAATATAATAATCACTGTTGATCGATTTACCTTTTTCGAGGTAGTCAATGAAAATCACGCCATGCGTATCCCAAAAAACTGACGCCATGACTTTGCCAGCTGACTGCTGCGTTTTCGGACGCTTCGGACGGCTTTCGCCAGCTGTGCGCCACACAGATGACTGCCGCTTCGACTCTGGAGTGTAGTGATGTATCCATGTTTCGTCCATGGTCACGTAACGACGCAAGAAATCTTTTTTGTTGCGAGTAAATAGCGATAAACAGCTTTCTGAATCATCGACTCGTTGCT
>BMAW01023523.1:104087-117805 GCA_019974015.1 Nephila pilipes | reverse complement strand
AAATACAGATATTATGCTTTACCCTGTGTGTGAAACATGCGCTTATAGTTTTTAAATTCAATTTCCAGACGTACTTTTCTTATCAAATTCTCATAAGTAATACATCTACGGAATTAGAGAAGCATTTATATTTTTAACAACAAAATCAAAAAAATGCAAAATTTAAAATATTTTTGTGTCTCATTTACCTTAAACTTTTATGTCTCATTTACCTGTATTCTTTTTTGCCACCATGCAAAAGACTAATCTTTTAAAAAAAAGAAAATAATACTTTTTATAATGATGAAAATCTCTCTATATGATATTAATACTCATTTAATTGTTACTATTTCAATATAGAATCACATCTTGTGGCAAATAATTCTTTAAAAGTTTCATAACCTATTGAAACGTTAACTGAATTTGTTTGATAAATGTTGTTTAGATTAGTCTTTTCAAATTAGGGCACAACACCGCGGCATATGTTGCAATGTTTATGTAAATGTACATCTCCTAAGCCCTTTTGCAAATTGCTAACATTGGAAAATCCTTATTCAGACTATACTCTGGACACAAGTGATATATGGAATCAATATCGGAGGAAATTTACAATGCACGAGATTCTCGCTGATTAGAAGTCTCCAGTATTACTTTGGAGAAGTTAATCTGAAAGTTCACTGTTTCATAGAGCACTGATTCAATAGAAGTCTACAAGTCCCGCGAATGTCTGACTTTCGTACATAATTGCCGGTCTGACCAACGAAAAATCTGGACTCTTAATAATAATACATACATGTAGAAATTCTTACAAATATTAATTCGTATATTTAGAAATTCCTAATAGTATCACATGTTTATTAAATGTTTACCATAACAATTACAGTTTGTACTACAGATTGGAAAGATTGTTGAAATTGATTTCTAATTTTAATGAGCTCAATAGTTGTACTACTATACTTAAGTCTTTATTTACAATTCAATTATTAAAGTTTAATTTTTTTTTTTTTTACTTTTCTTTCAGTGATGTTGTTGTCTTCATACCAGAGAAATAAAATATAAATTAATCAGAATGTTTGTCGAAAAGCAAAAAAAGTATTTATTTATTACAAATTTATTTTTCTAAGTATAGCGGAATGCATATTGTAAGTAAATTATTGCAATCTTTTCAATTCACATTATAATGTCGCTAAGTTCAATCAGGTAAAAGAGGGAAATTTGTAGACGAAGCTATACTATGTGACTATCATGATAATCTGCGAGCATAAATTAATTAAGGTGTAAATATATAAAATTTTTAGGCTAATAATTTTTTTAAGTGCCAGAAATAATCTTGTATTCAAAAAATTACTTGATAACAAACACATATCAGATAATGTAAAATATGTTGCGAAAAAATAACCGTAAAACACACACACACACAACTTGCCCTTTTATATTTTCCTCAATATACAACGTCATATACACAGCTTGCCATTAATATTGTAACACCAAGTATAAAATTGTAACCAATATTTTGCGCTCAGTTAAACGTATTCAAATTTCATGAAGAGAAAGTTTATTATATTCAAGGGCTCAAATTAGAAAAAAAATTAAGAATATATTTTAATTATTTTACAAGTTTTATAAAATTCATCTATTTTTAAAGAATCGAAGTTGTTATTTTTAATTTCAATGAGTTATATCTAATCCAAAATTGTGTACGTAAAACATAGAAAATTTTATTGTCGTCAAGATAAATCTAACACTTCAGAGAGAGGGACCCCTTAACTTCATTACAATTCTTTTAATGTATACATAAACATATATTCGTTACAGTAATATATAAATCGCCTAACTGACCATTATATCGTAGATTTTACGTAATAAAATTTTGCTGCATCTTTACAACTCACCGAAATACACTAAGTACGTAATAAAATATTGCTTTTATCAATCCATTAGGACAGTTACTGCCTTTCAGCTACTTGGGGTAATGGAATACATCATAAACCTTTTGTGAGTTACCTAATGGCACATATTTGAGCTTTATATATTTCTGATTCTGTTGAGTTGCCCTTTAACTGTGCGATTAACGGAGGAGCATTTACTCTGTTTATATGATCTGATGCACGCAATAATAGGCAGAGACCTTATCAACATGTTTGACAGACCCGCATTTTGGTGAAAGATTCGGTTTTACTATTATAATAAACTATATAAGTAAACGATGTGTGTTTGTGACTCTATATCATATATGTTTTTGCTCTGGGCTATAAACGAATAATATGGATTTCTTTTTTCAAGACAGGTGAGTATATCTGACCTCAGCGTAAATGAACATCCTGTCGTGTAGTGCTGAGAGGGAATGAGTAATCTATTCGTTGGAATTTGTTTGGTTGAATATATGAGGGATGATTTATAAATAAAAATTTTATAATCATACTTTTTTTATTTGCCGGATTTTTAAAACTGTTATTGTAATGTGATGCTCTTAAAGATACCCAGGAACTGTATTATTATTCTTAGGTAGCCGTACACCTTCGGAGAAAAGTTTATGAAATGCATTGATATTTGCTGTCAAAATATTTTTAATGCTAAAATGTAACCTAAAACTATGAGAAACACATTTAATAATCTACTTTTAAATCAAAAAACAAAAATTTGGAGTGGAAAACATGATGAAAAAAGTACATAAAGTGATTATCAGCATAACGCTCATAACTCAAAAGTAAACAAAAATATCATTATTCTGTAAATTTTATGTTATTCATCGTAATACTTTTGGGACTGGTACTACTTTCATGTTGAAAATAATTTTACTGCATTTTTTATTGTGTTTCGAGTCAAATAACAATGAAAAATCAAAAAAAGTTATAACAATACATTATTCACACCTTTGTTACTAAAAACGTATCAATTTTACAACTTTGGAAGTAGTAGGGGTTCTTAAAATCTATATAAGAAAGATACTTGCAAAATTTAAATGAATTTGATTCATAACATTTTCTGATATCTACGTTGCCATAAGTGAATATCTCGAAAAAACTCAATTTGAGAAAAATCAAAAACAAATTTTGAATTGCAATTAAAAATTAGCTACCGAGTAAAATTCAAATCCCTGTAACTTAAGTTCTAAATAAGGTATAAGCAAAATTCAAACACTATTAGAAAGAAAAAAGTTTAAATTTTACACTGACATTAAAAATAGAAATTCAAAAATTTTGACAAAAATGACATTTTAAAGGTGTACGGATACTTTAAATAGATGAGTTGCAGGGAAATTGAAATTTGGCTAAAACTGCCTCTTTTTTTAAATCATTCTTCTCAAGAGGTTATGTTGGGCTATTTGAAATTTTCTCTTCATTCCTCTCAGGGGATTTTCGGTAGTTTGAATTGCATAAAATAACAACTCCTTGACAAACGAAAGGAAACGCTATTAGGTAAATTAGATGAAGGTAAAAAGTGTAATGAATTGAAGTAAATATATAGTGATATATAAGTGAAATAGAACTCAAAGATAAAAGGAGGGAGATTGGGAATAACGACAAGATGATAAATATTTGTAAATTGGATTGAACTATATTGTAATTAATCGTTTGAAATGAAAATAGTTAGAAGCGACTCCTAATTAGAGCCATAAGAGTTGAACCTATTACTAGCAAGAAATGTTTGAATTGAAACGAATGAATAGGTAAGCTAAAACTTTATTATTTGAACTTAAGAAGTAGGAAGGTAAGAAGTAGGATTAACTGAGCTAAGACAGTTTGAAAGAAAGTGATCTTGCATATCATTTGGTAGGTAATAAACTGCGTTGTCTTTTTCTCACGTACCTCCAACTGGAGTTGTGAACTTATTGATTATTTAATTAGGCATTAAGATGACTGCTGAGTTAGGTAATGAAGGAAGGATAATACAAATTCAAAACAAACATTTGGGTTTGATGTTATATTGCATAAAAATTGTTTAGAAGTGTATGATACTGGAGACACATCAAATATCTTCTTCCTTAATTTAACTGGATTAAAGATTGAGTAATTGTTATTAAAATATATTCCATTCTCTTTTTTCAAGAAAAATTTAATTGAACTCTCAGTCCAAACTTAATTTTTCCATCGATTTTCACCTACACAAATTAATTAACTTGATGCAACTACAAGAATTTATTAGTTTTTTTTTCCGGACAGTCATATCAATACAATTGTTTCAGTTACAAGTAAGAATTCTAAATAATTTATTTTTAAGACTTCCGTGCATAATATTCATTAATTTTAAGATAAATCTGAATCTTGATGAGATAAAATCTTTAAAAGAAATCTGTATCAAGATAAACCCCAAAATTGAGAATATACCTTATTGTAATGTAACTATCATTATAATGTAATATAAAATAAATATTTTATATTAGTGAATGTTCAAAACGATAGCCTTTAAAGAGTTTAAGCACGTTGTAACATGGACTATTCATGAAACTTCCTTTAACTAATGTGCGGGTCCTCTTTCTAACTTTGTATTAATTTTCCTTTTCTTTCCAATCAAATGAAACCTGGTTACGCAAATTGGTAAATATCAGAATCGTTGAGAATAAATGTAATAATGTCATATAAAAGTGATCGAGAAAGATTGCTGATACATAGAAAGTTTACAGTTATAATATAATAGATGTATTTGATAGGTAACAGAAGTGTTAAGGGTTTGAATAGTGCATTGGAGTTACTTGCATAGCTGTGTGGTCTTTTGGAGACTAGGTCCCGCTGTTGTGTGCGCAAAGTTTCTCCATTGTGGGTTAACTCGCATCGTATCCCGGTAATCGTATTCTTTGACATATTGTAACTTAGAGGGACAGTGAACAATTTGAGAGTATTCCCCTTTTTAGTTAAAATAAAGTTTAGAAAAGTAATTGATTACATTCCTAGGACTATTTTAATTACTCTTTTTGTGATTGAAATTATGTTGAAATTTGAATTTGCGATACTATAGAACATAATATTTTTCCGATAATCTTACAAATTTTAAGTAACGACCAATATTTGCATAAAAATCACATAAATCTAAAAAACTTCTTAAGTTTTATCCTTTTGAATTTATTATGTTCATTTAAAGTTAAAAATTCAGTTGATGTTACGCTAGATGTGCGTAAAGGTCAGTTTATAACTTCAAAAATAAATACAGCATTGCTTATTAATTGCTTTTGCATATTTATATTGATGATTATAAATAAGACTTCCTTTGCATAAAGGTATACTGCATGTATAGGTATTTTAATGATAAAATTAGACTGTCATTGCTTTCTGTTTAAAAAGGTGACGGTGATTTAAACTCCTCAGACCCCAGATCAACTTTGAACCATAAATTTTAGAATAATTTGTATCAATCGGTTCTAAATACATGAAAAAGTACAGAAAAAATTATTTTAATTTATATTTTTGAGAAATTAAGTGTCTCCTTCAGGAGACATTTGAACAAACTGACATCATCATGTTAATTTAAAATATTTCATTAATCTTAATTTAATAAGTAATTCATAATAATTATTTTTATGATCATAATGTATAATTTGAATCAAAAAAATATTTCTGTCCGAACTGTTTGCAGAAGAGTCCTAATTTTCAAAATTTATCACATTCGTTTCTCTCTCTCTCTTATTTTATACTATTAAATAATTTCTCAATTTCAAGTTGATTCTTCTGCAGAACTCGTGATTTCCAATAAACGTTGTCAGCGAGTACGGGAATTATAGTTTTTTCTGTCCCATACATTCGAATTCTGAGAAATTTTAAATTAGACATAATTACAGTGATCACTAATTATATTTCATTTCATTTTCTGAAAGATACAGATTCTATCCTGTATCCTTTAAATATCTATATTTGATGAATTCAATTAGCGTTGAAGTATATCATTCCGAGCTGAAATGTACATCATATTTATAGTTTCAAATCGAGTGATTTTGATAGCCATCGACCCAATGTCTCCTACAGGTGACAATAAAATTACAGTGTTCTAAAACAAAAGTGGGAAGATTTCAGTGAGAAATTAGTAATGTTATACATAAACAACAAGTTTAAGGAATTCAAGAGTATGTTTAATAATTTTTTAATACACAAATATTAAGAAATTCGAATACTTAGCGATGTGCAAGCGTATAATTTTCTTTTTCTCGGAAAACACCTTTTTCATTTTACCATTAATAAGCTACAAATGCAAAATGTTCACTAAAAATCATCTTCTTTTTTAGAACTACCATCTATTAACACGAAAATTAACTAATTCTGGGTACCAATGATGCTTTTTATTTAACTTGGCGGCATTTTTTGAAAGTGTTGTTTAGTGTCTCCTACAGGCGACGCTGGGACTGAGGAGGTTAAAATTAGCTCAAGCTAATTTTTCCTTGAAAAAGGCGTCACATTCACTTTGCTAATTTATACACGAAAACATGAAGCACGAGTCTGTAATGGTTTAATATATTTTCTTTACCCATATTAATCTACCACCAGTATCTTCATTGGCGTCAAAAAGAAACCCTTCTTGGGATTGGAAGAAGCTTCGTTTCCTCCGTAGGCGCAGATCAAGATTCTCTCTACTGAAAGTGACACTCGCCAATTTATTACATTGAGCGATAATAGAAAAATAATAAGAAAGTAACGGATGAGGCGATTGCACCCGGAAGTACCCCTTAAAACGAACTTTTTCCGCTCCTTTTATCTACCGCTTTCTCTTAAACATTCTTTTTCCTCAGACCATTGTTATTATTTATCGTATGTGTCTCAGAGGGGCGAAGAAGGAGTAAAAAAAAGAGGCAACTCTTTCGGTTTTGTTTTTACGCCAGCCCCTCCCTCTTGTGGTTGGCATTTTTTACCGGTTTATGCCGTGACAATTAATCTCGTATTTTCTGACAGGGTGAACGAAACACAGGGAAGAAACAAAATGCGGAATTATTTCGGTTTCTGTTCCAGACTGATTTAGATATTGGAATGGATGTGTTGGAGAGCAAACAGAGAATCGGAATGTGTGTTGTTTGAAAATTCCATGGCCTTAAAAAAATATTTTAAAAAAAAACAGTATTGAGAAAATTCCATGTACTCGAATATCGATGCCAGAATTTGTGTTTTCTTATCAATAAGTCTCATAAAGTTAGATTTTTTTTTGGTAAAATTATGGAAATTTTTCACCTATTGAAAGGAATTTGGGAGAAGGGGGAATTAATAATTTTGAATTTTCAGAAAATTTTGTTATGGTTATTAGAGATTTTCATTTCGTCCGAGACTTATGCCTCTACATCAAAGAACAACATTTACTAAAATCTGGAAAATTTGATAAAATTCTGTACAAATTAAGGTAAACAAAAATTATTTTAAGCTAAGAATTTTTGTTCATTCACTTTTTTTTCAATGCTAATTGGTCATTTTTAAATTCTTACTATTAGTTCACACTCTCCCTACATAAATTTTGTTCAAATTTTCAATCGTTAATAAAATACTTTTTATTCATCCACTGTAGTTCAAATATATTTTTTTAAAAACTTGTAGTGGATGACAATTGATGTTAACACAATTTATTCAAATATTAATTCATTTAATTAAATTTAATTTGGGAAAATGCAGTTTAGCCCAACCACTTGGCTCGATTTCAAAAATTGCTAAACTCTGCGATTTTTTTTTTTTTTGGCTGAACATTAAGTCCGCGAATCAGAACAGTGTAGCTACATTTGGCAAATAATTCCTGTCGCCAAGGCTGGTTGGGCTAAACTGTATTCCAACCATTTAATTTACCGGATGAATTAAGAAATAAGCCAATGTTTCTACCGTGCCGTTTGTCTTGAAATGGCATAGTTGGTAGAGCGTCAGCGAAGAATCTTCATGCCTTCGGATTGAATCTCGTAGAAGCACAAAATTGTTTTTTTTTTTTTATTTTCAAATAATTCATTTTAGTTTTATAGGGGAGAAAAAAATTTCTCTTATATTAGATATTTATTTAGCAGGATGTAAATTTAGGAATAAATACCGTCAGTGACGAAGCGTGTAGATCGCTGCAAAAAAAATTCTTTTGCCGCTTACTAGTGTGGTTCTGTCATATGTATAAACAAATTTATATTAATTGTAATTATTTAATAAAAAGTAACTAAAATAAAATATTTCTTTGTTGACCTAAGTAGGAATTGATTAAATTTTTCTTTTCATATTACTTATTTTTTAAACGTTTCTTTACAATTACTCTCAGTTCTATTCAAATACATTGTACTTACCTCAATTTTAAATACAGTTGAATTCTTCCCGCGTCTAAGAGGCCGTCGGTTGGTTTTCCTCCCCGTTTCAATTGCCTTTTAGGCCTGGGGCTCTGGTTACTAGCTAGGAATCAGGCTAAGTGACTGGACCAACACTCGGCCCCAGGTAACTTCCGAAGCGAGTTTAATACTTAATTATTAACCCCAGAGAGATGAAACATTTTACTGATTCATGACCAGATACAAGAGCTGTAACCATCGGGAATCGAAACTTTTTCGGTAATGGTCGCAGTTAAATGCACTAACCAATTTGATGCAGACCACTACTTTGATCACTTCTATGTATAGTAAGACCTTTCTTTTATTTAGGACATTCGGAATTAATATCGTGCTTGTCTCTAATTATATTAGCCAGATTATGGAACTTAAAAAGATGTATCAAAGATAAATTACTGTAGGTAAAATTCTAAACGATTTAAACATGTATTTAATGTCTTTACGCACATTGTAAACCTGTGCAGACCAAATATTCATCGAACAAATTATTTTGTTTCTCATTTCAGCAACTATAAAATCAAATTCAAATGTTGTACATTAATTTAATTGAATATTGTGGAACTGATAAGAAACATAGTACAAAAGAACGATAAATAAAATACAATGATACGAGGGTCGTTCAAAAAGGAATTATATTTGTAGACAGATGGCATCATTAAGGGGAATTGTTGTTATTGTTGGGTGCTGCCATTTATTAAACAGAGTCGAAACAAAGTAGACATTGATTCAGAAGTTAGTTTCGATTGTATAGTCATTTGCAGCCAAATCAAAATTGGATTACTGCCGCGGATTGGATTTATCACCGTTGGTGAGACCTGGATTTAGGCCCCGGTAGCCAAGTGGTCATGCCTTAGGATTCGTGGCTTTGCGATTTTCGTTCAGTCACGGGTTCGATCCTTGGCCGCAAAAGACCCGCCGTGTAGCCGGAGCTTATGCAAGTTAAATCTGTAGGGGGTCCAAAGTCCTCCCGATGGCGTGGAAGTTAGGAGAGAGGGGTACCAGCTCATGTATCATCCTCGTCACTTGATCGACGTTGATAAAAAAAAAAAAACTAAACTAACCTGGATTTATCATTATATAACGGAAATCAAGTAAAAATCAAACCGTGTGGTTGTTTTCTGTGAATCTTCACCAAAAGAGGCGAAGATGGTCTCATCGTCCGGGAAAAGTTATGACGCAGAATTTTTTAGATGCAAAAGGTGTCATGATCATGTCTATGAGTAACTGAGATTTATGCATCATTCTAGTGAGTCATGATGCTTACTAAAAACAAACCATTTTCGATGCATCGAGGGCCATCTTTTGGAATTTCTGAGGTCTCATTGATCGACCTTCGTTGTTCAAACCAGTTGTGACGAGTTTCTCTAGTCACACGCTTGCGATTTGCTTACCTCATTAGTCCTTCATGAATACCTGTTAAACTGGGAGAACATTTTACTGTTAAGTACACTGTACATACAAGGCAATAATATTGTAAAAACACGATACCCAACCCGCTTGAAAACAAGAAATACGGTCCTGAAATAGTTAACGGGATGTAACTGGAGCGCCTGAGACATTTGGCTCTTAATCTCCATATCAGAGATGGAACTTTTGGAGCATTACTTTGGCTGATTCTATCGCAGAACTGCGTTTAATTTAATTATATTTGTATTGTGATGAAACAATTTTTGAGAAGGAATAAGTAAGTTATTAAACAGTGAACAATTAAAATTTTTCAGATGCAGGACTTTGAGATCTTAGTCCTGAAATGGAAGCTGAAAGTTACGATATATCACTAAACTACAAGCATCGCTGTTTCTGGCCTGATGTTCAAGGTCAACAAACTACCGAATCGAGCCGAAAAAAATCGAAAGTGAACACATTGATTGGTTATAAATCATAGAAAGTACCGAACTATTGAATGTCAGAATAAAGAGAGGTACTCTAATTAACTCTGCCTCTTCTGTTTAGCTATGTGTCGTTAGAAATAATTTATATAATTTAATTAAAAATAAAAATGTCTTTCTTAATATAGTCCGTCATATATTTTATTAAATAGCAAATGTGATCGAAAGTCCCGGTATTCTAGCAAAACAGACGTCGCAGATAACTTATTAATTCATGGCATTTGTTAATCTAAATGCAAAACAAAATTTCAGTCGATATGGCTTATCTTTCTTCTTGGTGTATATTTATCACGTCTTTGCTATTAATTTTAGTTAAATACAGTCTCAATTTTAAAGATGATTCAGAGCAAAATAATAAATTATTTTTTTCAATGAAATATATCCGTTTAAAATATGTTATAAATCAAATGTGAGAAACTTCATAATTTTTTTATTGTTTTCAATTCTTATAATTCTAAATTTTTGCAATAAAAATTGCCCAGCTGAAATTCGTATTCGATGTGAAGATAAATTTTAATAAAATAAAAATTTTATGAAAATAACGTAAAAATATCCAATATTATCTGAACTTCTTTAAAATTATGTATAGTAAATGTCTTATTTAAAAATGACATATTTCCACAGAAAATATAATATGTAATTTCGGAAATTGTAGCAGTTCATAATGTTTTTTTATTTTCATTACATTCATACATCTTTACCAAAAATAAATAAAATCATATGAAAATGTAATAAGAGTTTCCTAAAAGATTTATGGGATTATATTTTTAAAGAAGATAAATGCTTTTCGAAGACAATCTTAATATTAAAATACATAAGCTGAAATTTAAAAATAAATGGTATTTTATTTACAGAAACAAAAATAACTTTTTCTAAAAAAATAGGAGGATAAGTATAGTTTCAGGAGTTTCATAATACTATACATAAACAAGTAAATTACTAAGCATTTTAGTTTTAAAAATAAGAGATATTTTCGTTTTTAATCACATATTTAAATCAAAATTATTTAAAAATGGTAATACTTGGTAGTAATTTATCTCTAGAGTTAAAAAGAAACCTTAAAAAGAATTGTTTTTGAAAGATAGTATTATTTCAAACCGATACACATGAAACGTAATTAATATGACTTGTGTTTTCGCTTATAATATTACTATAGTTTTGATACACTTTTGAAAGTAAATTATTCACCGTGAATATCTTCTACATCTTTTAATAATACATTTTATTACAGAAATGTGATTTTTTTTTCTTTAGATAAATCTGAATAAGATTTAAAATCTATAGTAGAAGGGAAAATGCTTAAGAAAAGAAAACCGTTTACCATTCTGTAAACGAAAAAAAGGTTCTTTGAAATAACCCTTAAGAGCATTTAATTCTAAAGCCAAAGATTATTCTGATATAATAATATTTTAAGCTCCAAATAAAGCAATAAAACTTATCAAACCATTGATATAATTGGAAATATTTTTTTTTCCTTAAATGGTTTTCAAGATTCTTAAAATTCAAAATTTACTATTTTTTTGAAAAAAACATGTTTTAAAGCCACATCTTCCTTGTACCATTTGATTCCAAAGGCGTAGAGAAGCTGTGAAAACTTTCAGAATTACTGATTCAAAGAACTAAACCTCTTTTATACAATTTTTCATCATTTTTAAACTTTAACTTCATTTTTCTCAAGAAATGAGATTTTACCTTACGCACAGGATTTCTCAGAAATTATTAATCATATTATTTTGAAATTGTATACATATATACAAAAATAAGTTTCTTGATGGCTTAATGATCACAATATTTAAGTTAATTATAAACAGAAAATAATGTATATGAAGATGTATCTGAAAAGACGACATTGTGCCACTCATGTATCCAGCATTGTAGTTCAGCTCACAAGAGTCGCCATCACTCTCTATGTTGCATTGTCAAGGGAAGCCGAAAGAATGGTCATCGTAATGGTAGTCCTCGCTGCTGCAAACGTCGTTGCACCATACGAATGGATACTGGGTGCGCTGAAAATATACCCATTTCCTGACTAATGAATGGTCTGTGATGTGGTTGTATGGCTTTGCAGGAACGACCTCATAATATGTCTGTCTTCTCGGGCGTTAGTCAAGGGAGGGCATGGAGATCCTGCTTGCCGTTCAGTATGACCCTCAACAACCCATCAATTCCATATTTACATGACAGTAGTAGGACTTCGCCCAGAGCGACGGGCAATATCACGAAACATAATCCACACTCTCGTTAGGTAACGATCCTGCCTCTATGAAATTCTAACACTTGCTGATAAACCTTTCTTCTTCTTATTCGTGATATAACATTAAATTCGGAACAAACTACGACCTTACAAAGCGCTTTCCGAATGATAATTCCTCTACATATCTTTTTTAAAGCAGATCTTCAGGTGTCTTTTCTCCCTCCTGAGTCATCTAAATGCGCTGAAGTACTAATCGCTTGTATATCCTAAGTTCTTCTTCCATTCGTTAGAACACTCCTTCTTCGTGTTGCAATTTTATTGGCCAGCAGTATACTTATCCCATTTACAGAATTATGAAACCTATTATGCGAAATTTCCAAATTCCAAAAGAATAGGCCTAAGTATTTTAAGTACAGGAACGTCCTGAAAAGTAAGGAAAAAAATTTTTAAAAAGAGATTTTTAAACTTTTAATGGTTATTGAAATGATTGACAAAGGAAATTAATGTACCTCGCTAAATAATGCAGATATAATTATGAAATTTCATATGTGTGTTTAAAATGTTTATTGAATGATAATACAGCAAAAGTATTTCTGTATTTTGTTTATTTTTAGGGTACTGTATCCACTTTATTACATGTAATAAAATGCATTCAAAAGGGTAAAAATAGAAGTAAAGTTTCTGCTTTATTACTATCGTTTTCCTGACTTTTTACTTTTTAAAATTATAAAATCGAAGTCATTATTTTAAGACTTTGCAGAAACCTGAATTAATATGTTTCATTTTCAGCTCTAACGGATAATGCTGTCTACAATAGTCATCATTATAATGACTACAATATAACATCACCAAATATTTTCTAATATCTTAGTTCTTCAGTAAATGAATGTAAAGCGAATACTTTACAATTTGCGTATAGGACTCAATTTTAAAAATATCTTTTGAAGAAATAACACTCTAAAAATTCCTCATTTACAGGAATAGGGTACCCTCTAAAATAGTCAGTAGTTTATTATCTTATTTTAATTCTACGAATTTTCCAAATATATGTATAAGATTTTATAGCTCTAGCTAAATTATTTAACGAGTTATTTAAATTCTTATTAACAGTGAGCCTAACCATTTGGTTGGCTTTGAATTCTAAAATTCTTTTCTCAGCTTTATATTTCTCTTGGTGGTCATGTATTTAAATTCTTTGACGTTTTCTTGAAATCAATGTAATTTGAATTTTTTTTCTAGTTGTTTCATATAAATGTTTTCAAAGTATGTGCAAAGAATATGGATTTATATTAAATAATAAAGAAATGGAAAAAATGTGCAAAATTAAATATATATATTCTTTAATGTTTTTCGTAGTGCTTCTGTTAGAAAGAAACTTGTTCTAATATAAATAACACTA
>BMAW01023523.1:0-99087 GCA_019974015.1 Nephila pilipes | reverse complement strand
ACTCCAACCTCGATAACTCAGCTGTTTCTGGTCCGATCGACTTAAAAGTTTGACACGTTTCAAGCAAAGATTAGTACTCTAGAAAGACCTGGTTACTGGTTTACTACGAGCGCCATCTCTGGGTTAGTCTCGGGAGTTATTGATTGATTTGTTATGTTCTGTCCCTACAACGCTCAATGTGAATCTTTCATTCTTCGAAACAATGCTGGAGGTCTTCTTCTGTCAGCTCCTTCAGCACGCTTGTCGCTTTCTCTTTCACTGCTGCAAATTACTCTAATTTAGCTCTTTTTTAATAGATATTAACCTTAGAAAACTGATAGAAGTCTCATGACTCAATATGCAGTGAAAAAGACGAATAATCTGACATTGGAATGCTATAATCTGGCTAGAAACTTCTTAACAGAAAATGTGGAATAAGCAGGTGCATTGGCTTGGTGGAAATTTTTCGTACGGAATTCTGTGTCAATTTCTACTTTCTCAGCAATCGCACGAATACTTAACCGGTGGTCATATGGAGCCAGAAAGTTTTCAATATTGTCATTCATTTTTGACATAGGAGGATGAGCCGGATGTGAATCATCTTATATCTCCTTCGCCATCTTGAAAACGCTTTAGCCACTTAAAAACACGTGCTTGCGATAAACATTCATTGTCATGCCCTTTTTTTCAATAAATTAGATGTTTCAGTAGCACTTTTTCCAAGTTTCATACGAAATTTCACAACAATTCGTTGCTAACTTATCATCTTTCCTACGAAACGAAAAATTGATTGTAATGCGAGTGAATCTACGAGGCTGCTATAAGATTTGTTTACAGACGAGAGAGGCACTGCATTCGAAAGAGAAAGCTTCACGCTAAATAGCTGTCGCTCATTGACTTCTGGGGCCTGCGTACTTCTCTTTTAGCTGCATCAATCTCGTTACTTCATAGCTACACATGATATTTTAATTTTTTCTTAATATAAAATGAGTTTTAATCAGTGGAGTCGGGTTAAAAACTGACGAAGGACCGATTTTATTTATCTACCACTGATGTATTCCATCTGAAACAATCGAATGAAAAACTTATTTATTCAAACTATCAAAACTGCACACCTTGCTTAATGTAACAATAAATGTTAATACAAAGATAAAACAAAAGTTTGAGAGATTGTTCCATATGCGTATACGTATATGTCTTATATTTTATGCGTTATCTATTTCTATTTGAGAAAGAATAAAAGGAAGAAATATATATATTAGTAAATCCAAGACTTTAGATTTTTCGGTCTTGAAAGTAGAAGTGGTTTTCTCCGGATATTCTATCTCCTGGATTTACTCCTCCCTTCCAATATCTTCCAGTAGATAAAAAAATAGGGATGGAACTGAGGAATCTGTTGGTTGAACGAAAGGAAAAAAGCCAAAGGAACACCGCGAATACATATCAAGCTCAAAATGCTTGAGGAAATTGTAGAATCAGCGAATACTTTCTCAAAAGGGATGGTTGAAGATCGTGAATCTTATAGCTATCTGGTTTGATTGAAATTTTTTTGTTCCTTTACCAAGTATTTTACTCAAATGTTATAAGCATTATCCTTCATTTCCTTGTTTCTTTTCCTTTTTTGAGTGACATCTGTCTTCTTTTGCTATTCTTTAGGTAAGTAAACGCTTAGAAGTCAACATATTGTTGAATTTAAGTATTTTCCTCTTTTTTAAATTTATACTATTAGTACACACTCTCCCTATATATATCTTGTTGAAATTTTCAAACTTTAATAAAATACCTTTTATTCATCCACTCAAGTTCAAATACATTTTTTTTTAAAACTCGTAGTGGATGACACTCGATGTTAATACAGTTTTTTTAAATTATTAATTCATTAATTAAATTTAATTGGTGAAAATGCAGTTGAGCCCAATCATTTGGCGCGATTTCAAAAATTACCAAACTCGGCGGTTTTTTTTTTGCTGAAAGTTAAGTCCGCGAAGCGGATCAGGGTAACCACATTTGGCAAAATACCGCCAAATAATTCCTTTCGCCAAAGGTAACTGGGCAAAACTGCATTCCAACCATTTAATTTACCAGATGAATAAAGAAACAAGTCAATGTTTATTCTTATATTAATTATATTATATTAACTGTAATTATTTAATAAAAGGTATCTAAAATAAAAATTTTCTTTGTTGAACTAAGTAGGAATTGACTTTATTTTTTTTTTTTTTTTACTTGTTAAAATTAAGAACGAGTTTGAAATAATATTACAAATAAGAAACATTCACTCAGGGATAATAAAGATATATTTTTTTGAAAATTAAGAATTCACAGCATTAAATTTCCCCTTCTTAAAAACTAGTTTGAATTAAGAGAATTTTTCACATTGTAATGGAAGGCTCTAAAGCCAGATTTATCGAGCTAAGCAATGGAATCAAAAATTCATTCGTAGCAATACTATAAGGACTCAAGAAAATTTTTAACAAAGATTTAAAATAACTTTTTTATTTGTAAGTTTGTTTTGAATGTTTCTACTGCTTTCAATAATTTTTAAATTCCTTGTTAATAACTGAACAGAATTTACTTTACATTTGTAATCTAACCTTAGATACTCGAATGTTTTCCATAATAGTATAGTTCATAAAATGAATTAATATTTACCATTAATTGCATTAACACACACACTACATTTACAGAAATTGACTATATATCAACTTTTACTGATATCATCTTTTTGAAAGGTAAATAAAAATGCAGCTTCTTTTTGTAAATTATTTATATAAAATCGATAAATTTTTATTTACAGTTGTTTTCAATACATTTTTATATCTATCTCGGATGTACACCTTCCTCATGCGTATTTGCTACATGTAAAATAATAAGAATAGCTTCACTTGCACAGTTGTTTGGAAGCTGAAATATTCAATTTATAGCGTCTGACTTTTATTTTTTAACTATTCAAGCTTTATAAAGTTCAGTTAAATAGTCAATAAAGTCACCAATTTAGTTAAAGAGACATCAGAAAAATAAGAGACAAAGCAGTTTATTTACTATCTTCATATAATATGTAAGGTCATCCTCACTCTCGAATCCTTCTGAACTCGTTTTAATTCTAGGTCATAATTAAAGAATAGTCTTGGCTTACCAACTCACGATTACCAAGCAAGACACTTCTTCAATATTGACGATTTTCTCTCTATATATATCTCGGCTTCTTATTATCTATAATCAGATATTACTGTGAAATAATTTTACTGCAAACGATCAACAAGAACAATTCTTACAAGCATCTATCAGCTTCTCGTTATTATCTGTATCGCTTATTATACTTGTCAGTTCTATTTCGCTGATATATATCACTATCCCTAATTCAATTCATTGTACTTCTTATCTTCATCTAATTTGCTAATATCGTTTTATTTAGTTGGCAAGGATTTGGAATTGTATGCAAGTGAAATTACAAAACGTCCCCGATATAGTGAACTGGAAGTGACCCTAAATCACAAGCTGAGTCAGATAAAAAAATAAATACTCAAAACTTCTTTTTACTATGATGAAAGACAATAATTTACTCTTTACAAATGTAGTTTCATTCGCACTTTAATATAATGACATATTCAATTTTTTTAAAAAAATTCATTTATCATTACTTTACAAGCTGAATTTGAAAAACATATTAAACATCACGTCACTATCAAACAGTAAAAATGCATTTTCAACAGATCTGTGTGGTGTTCTTCCTTCATTACTTAATTCTACCACAATTATTCCTTTTAATTAAATACTGAATAATAATCAGACTCCAACTGAAGATTCGAAGATCAAGACATAATATTTGATTAATCATTACAGATTAGATAACATGGAATCTTACTTAACTGATCAATTCTAGATAATGATCAACTAATAAAGTCTTAACTTTCTAATTTACTAGTTTTAATTTAAAAATTTGCCATTATTAGTCGCTTTATATTTAAGTCCTCAGACTGAGAACCACTTCAATCCTTCAATCCTTCCAATTAAATGCGTTGCTTCAATCCAATTTATGAAAAACTATCAATAATTTGATGTTAACATCTACATCTCGTCATTTTCATTTCAATTCTATTTCATTTATATTCCACTATCTCTTATTTAATTCCGTGTACTTCTTATCTTCAAGAATTTTACCTAATCATGTTTCATTTAGGTTGTGAAGAAATTGTAATTTTATCCAATTAACACACACTCAAATTTGTATAAAGACCCCCAATTAAGATATGAGAAAATCGCGTATAGCCTAATGTCACAAACGCAGAAAGAGAATCAAATTAATATTCTTGATGTGATAAAGATATTTATGTGTAATTTAAATTCATTACTCCCACTTTAATCTGGCTCTTCACCATTTCGACCATGCTAATAATTCCGCGTTTTCACGTAAAATCACATATGTTAATGTAAGGTTTGTGATGGAATATTGTATAGGCATCAATACAAAACAGTATATTTCTCGAGCTTTTAGTTATGTGCATGTACTGCAATAAATTTTACATAACAATACATAGCTTTTGCAGCGTAAATGTCTTACAAATTATCTTCCAGAAATCAGGCGTTTTTGATAATCCTCCTGTGGTCCCCAAAACACCTGTATTTCTCTGGAGCTTTCTTCTGAATCTTGTTATCATATTTCTAGCAATAAAAAAGATAAAATAGTTCTATTGATTTGCAACGTCCTTAATCCATACTTGGCACAATTATCGCTCATTAGGCGTGCTTATATTTCACTTTTGGTGATGGACATGAAACAAAGCGTGGTTGGTGGAGAGGTACTTTCCTGAGGAAACCATTGTATTGTATGTTTCCTTCTCATTTCCCAGACATGGACTCTATTGAACTTCATTTAGATATTCTAAGAAGCGTAAAAAATAGACTGATAAGAAATGGATAAATACAATGCGATGAGGGATAAGTTAAGATTCGGCCTATCCCAGAACAATGGACGTATCAGGATAAGAAGGAAACCTAACGAAGCGGCGGAATTTTCATTCATTCTTCTCGGTGGGCAAGCAAATGGAGGCAATATTATGACGTGGATTCTAGATTGAGATGTGTAACAATAAAATGAAGTCACTGGATTGCAAAAAAAGGACTTGATACTAGTTTATCCATGAATGGATTTTTTTCTTCCCAGATAAAATTCGCATATTTCAGGACGACAATGCAAAGACTCTCTGAGCAAAAATTGTTCAAATTGAACAGTGGAAAAAATATCATAAATAACTTTCCCACATGAATTTCCTTCTAAAGAGTCCGGATCTTAACCCCGCCTGAAATTTTTGGAATATGCTGTAACAGTAGTTACTGGATAGATTGTCTCTTCTGTCGTCGTTTCAGCGTCTTGATAAAATTCTGCAGTAAATCTGGACGACAATAAGCCTATTGAATCATCCGAAACAATGCTATGTGAAATGTGTGCTGTAATCCAAAGGTGATTCAATCAAATATTGAGGAGTCCTATATATATATATCCGAGAGATATAAGACTCGGACCTGAGGGGTTTGAGCTTGGTTCAGAAATTTTGCTTTTGGAAGGAATATTGAATTTTTGAAACACTATTTCAATCATTATCACTGAAATATTCATCTTCTTGATGGAAAATGAACTGAACATCCCTCTATATTCAATCCTTTAGAAAGAGATATTGAAAAAGTAGTGATCAGACACGTGCAAAGCTTAAAACAATGTTACTGAATAACATTTACCTACAATAGCCCAGAAAATAAACGCATGTGCAAAAATGGAATAAAAAAAGTATATCTGCATAGAAAAATTAAGGTATTTCAGTAAAAAATATTTTAAATCTCCATGATTGTCATTCTGACGGCTTCGACTGTTCTAAGTAGAACATTAATTTATTTGCATGTTATACAACATTGAAAAACATTACGATGTTTTAAAAGCCTTAAAAAATATAATAAAAGTAATGAAGTTCCAGGGACCTAATGTAAGCATTATAAGAATAATCGCTTCTGACAATAGCTTAGGAATCAGAATGATCTCAACGGTCGTTCCATTGTTAAACTCAAATAAAAGAGTAGAAATGAATATAAATATATCAAGTACCATTCATCATTCGGCCTAGAACCAAAAAAGTACTAACTCTGTCACAAATAATCTATATTGAGTCCAATTATCCTAGAGTAAAAATTATTAAGAGATAAATAAAAAAAATTCTATTTAATGTTTGTCTAATGAAAAACTTCTGATTCGATTTGGCACAATTTTTGATGTATATGTTAGTAAAAACATTAAATCACAAAAATATAGCACACTCAAACGGTGTTAATAGCATATCAAAGATAGTTATCACTTGTACCAGGGTTATGATAAAGTTTTAATTATGTCTAAAAAATGACCGAGACAACTACGGAAAATTTATTTTGCATAATAATTTATCTTCATGTACATAATGCTGTAAATTACAGCTATTAATATTGATTTGTTTGGTTTCAGAAAGCCATAGATCGAAGTAATCATCCATATGGAGAATTTATAGACTCACATTGAGATTCAATGCATTCATTTAAAACATTATAGTGCCTGGTAAGTCCAGGATGAAATGATTCCCTTCATGTAAATGATAGCCCTTTACGTAATGCGGTTATGAGATGCAAAAGGAATTTTCACTGCCCACATGTTTTTCACAGACGATCCCCGAAGTGAAAGACCATCACACTGACAGAAACTGTCACGATGGAGAAAGTGGAGGACTTTATATTATTAGACATTAGGGCGTAGTGCAACCATTCAAATGATCTTGAATGAGACTGATATTAGTTACAGTAGTGAGTGGATAATTATTCTCGAAAAGCCAAAAAATGTCAGCGAACTAGATTCCACGCTTATCGACTCCTCTTCAGAAGCAAACACGTGACGATCTGTCAAGGGAAGTATTGAATATATTTTGATGCAGGATGAAGATGATTTTTTTCATCGTTCGGTAAATACGAATAAAACTTCAATGTATCAGTATAATGGAAGAACAGTGACTCACAACATCCTAGAAGCTTAAGGTGCCTCTGGTTAGGGTCTCTGTTTTTGAGAATATTATGGAGTCATCTTGACAGTTTACCTGAAGAAAGTTCAGATGATCATTATTGCCTATTATTGCTCCCTCCTGAATAAATTCCGTGATATTCTGATCACGAAACGACGTTATACGATCCCTGCTCTCTCATCTCGAGGCACAATTTAAGAATTAAAGCATTGTGGCTTAGAAATTCACCATATCTTCCGTAGTCTCCCGATCTTGCTCCAAGCGACTTCTTCTTATTCTCAGAACTCTGAAACCGTTGCGGTCGTCTTTCAAGAAATAGAACTTCGAAAGGTGAATAAAAACTGAGAGAAATATATAATTATAGATGGTCTGTACATAAATTTTAAGAACAGATGAAAATTAAGTTTCTATCTCGATTATTTTTAGTAATGATTGAAACTTTGCGGTACCCTCTCGTATGTGGGTTAGAAAATGAATCACTTTGAAGATATTCAACCAATTAGTCACAGATGTTCAGCATTCATGAAAAAAAGACTTATGCTCTAATGCAAGCTTAAGATCTCATTTTAGTGTAATAGTCCAATGTTCTCAGTAGTTGTCATATTGGAAAGGAATTCTATTAGTAAAAATTGAGAAATAAGAATTAGTCCTCGTCAATGCCATCCTATAAGAGAGCAACATCTTTCCTTTTTATTGCTAAATGTTTAATATACAATATGATTTTTTAGTTCAGATTGAAAGAAGTATAAAAATTCGAAAATAAAATCTTATTGGTATGAAGAATTTTGAATGACTAATATGCGTGTGTGAAACGATATCTAAACATGTGGGGTGCCATTTTTACACCGATCATTTTCATTTTTTTTTAATTCGGACCATGTAGCCACCCATGAGCATTTTGCATCTGTTTTCTTAGCATCGTATCTTCACCTAGGGAGACATTTTATATGAGATTTGCATATTATAGCCGATTATTAGGGCACAGGACCTGTCATACCTTGACACCTCCCTGGTTGATTAAATTTTATTTTCCATTTTTGACTCCCGATCTGTGGGAAGGGGAAAAATAATATATATAAACAGACTCATAAAGTAAAACTAATATTTATTAACCAGCAAAAGAATAAGAATAAAAAAAATATTTTAACACAATCCTGAACAAACCGAAAGGAATTCCGCAGATGCACTTTTCTCATTCAACGTGGAAAATGTTATCCTCAACTTTATATTATCCTTACCAATGTTTAACATGTTAAAGCAAATAAGTAAAAGCACCTTAATAAAATTTAACATTTTATAACAAAAAGTAAATAAACCTATCTGAGTACAAACATTTGCGTTCATGCTGCATTTATCGCATAAAAGCTTTAAATTTGATTATTTTGATTAGAAAAAGAGAATAACATGCTGATGATAAGAGCTAATTGGTCATATAAAATTTATGGCATTGAATCCTCACAGGATATATTATGCCGAACATAAGCATAATTTACTGAAAAAGTTTTACTTAAATTGAAAGATTTTTGGTAGGGGTATTTCCTCATCCCCATATCAATAAAAGATTGTGATTAAAATTTAAAATGTTTAAGACGAACAGAGTTAAAAGATAAGCAATCATTTGAAATGTATCTCACAGTCTGATGACAAACACAGTGATTATACTTAGAAAGAATTTCTCCTACTGAGAGGTGCCAATGAGTACACCTTGTATGTTCAATACGTAGACGTGTCAAAATAACGCCCTGTCATCTACATAAGAATTATTTCGACTGAGAAATGATAGGTTTCATATGAGGTAATTTATTACCTGTTTCTAAGTTTCATTGATAAATTCAATGGTCATAAATAGACGATTGAATGCATTTTAAATTATAACAGTATGAAATGGTGGGAGAGATTGAACCGGTTGCAGATTTGGTAACACTTTCTATTGTCTCATTGACCTTGATTCTCCCGTGAGAAGGAATCCATCAAAAATATAACCAGAATATTGTCCGATTTTAATTTATGATTTTTTTTTAAATGCATCCATTTTCATTGAGTGTGAAAAATGATTCGGATGATTTAGAGATTCTAATGCAATCCTGGAATCAGTAAAGACAGTAAAAATTTTCTTGAATGGTCTGGAAACACTTGTGGCGTAACTAACCCAACTCTTGTGTCATAATATAATAAAATATATCTAACTTTAAGAGTCAATAGTCTATGTAAAGACACCCCAGTCAGCTCTAACTCAACTATTTATTTATTAATTACTGTAATATAATGTCTAAGAAGCTTTAGCTCTCTCTGAGGATGTTTGGATTAATCCACCTATTCAAATATTATTAAGATAATACTCTCTTATCGAAACCTTTCCAGTAGAGACTACTTTGATTTACCAAATCCTCTGTGACAGTTACGGCCATTAACAACTCTTTATACTATCGATCTCTTGCTAAGTATACACTCAGAGTTAGCCACACTCGTCATCTATCCTCTAAATTTCCCTTTACTTATTTGCCGTCATATCTAAATCACTTCACTTTATTTCCACCTGCATCTAATTAACATAATCACGTTTCATTTTGGTTGGGAAGAAATTATTATTTCATGCAATCAATCTCAATTAAAATCATCCCCAAGGTTTGTGAAGAGAAAATCGCGAGAATAGCCCAATGTCACATACTTTCCAACTCTTTCTAAATGGCAGAAATCTCCATATAAAACAGAACATGAAGGATGAAGTTTAAGATCATGCAGTGATTTATCTATTACAAATGAGGCGCTGACATAATTCGTTGACTTAGAACTGTCAATCTAGATGTGGGTAAAACCAGATTATTGCTCTTCGAAGTCATTGAAGAGTTGAGTGTAGACACGTTGAGTAGTGTCCAATTTCTTAAAAATTCTCAAAAGAAATTGCAACATCCAAACACTGCTCGTACCAGGATAAAAACCCTCCTCAGCGATTGATATGAAGAACCATATTGTGGATAAACGTCTCAAAGCTGTGGTATAAAACCAATTCTTTACAACGTAGATAACACAACAAGAACAATTCATAAAATAAAAATCATTTATGCATCAGGTATGATACAGCACTCAGATAAACTTTAACCTTTTTTAATCTTTTACGTGGAATATAATTTTCTCCCAAATTCATCTCCTACGGGAACCTGTGTTGGAGGAGAAAAACTTCACGGGATGGAAGTTGTTTCGTAGGTGCATAACGAAGTTTTCCATTCTGAAAGTGACACGCGCCAATTTATTACACTCAGCGAGGGTGAAAAAAAATAATAAAATAACGATGGATGAGGCGATTGCTTCCGGAAGCACTCTTTAAAATGAACTTCCTCCGCTTTTTTTCACCATCCACCCCTTCTGAAACACCCCTTTTCCTTAGATCATTGTTATTATTTATCGCATGTGTCTCTGAGGGGTAAAGAAGGAGGAAAAAAAGACTTTTGGTTTTGTTTTTGCGTCTGCCCTTTTCCTTTTGCGGTCGGTATTTTTTACCTGTTTATGCGGAGACAATTAATCTCGCCCTTTCTGACAGGGTTTGAGAAAAGTAAAAAAAAGAAAAACTGTGGATTATTTTAGCTTTCTGAAGACTGAATTAGGGACAGTGAATTGATAATCGGAGGGAAGAAAGAATAACTGAATTGATATTGTCTAAGAATGTTTCTTTGTATTAAGTTATAGTCTTAAGGGTATACACTTTTGGAGAATACGATGAATAGGTATGCTGAAACAGTAGTTTTCTGTTTCCTAATCAATGGATCATGTGAGTTTTTTTATGTTTTTAATTTATAATTATACAAGTTTAAAAAGAAAGAAAAGGTTTCTAATGTTTTAAAAAATTAGGGTTTTAAATGTTTATCAGGCTTTAAATGTGATCCGTTATTTTACAACCAGAGATAAATAAGTTCCTCTTTGTAAGATTTCCTTAACTTTGTATTTTTGATCTTTACATACAAATTTAAATTTGATTTATAAAACATTCTGCGTTTTTGATTCTTTACTAGTTAATCCTGTAGTCTTCGATGACTTAAAATGTTAAATAGCATACATAAATTTTCCTTCTAAGTATAAAAAACCACGCTTTACTAATTATAGTCAACTATATTGTCTTATATAAAAAAAAATAGTGAGTTTATTCATAGTTTAGGATTATACACGTTGTCTGACCCCATGGAGCGGGGAGAGTTGACCTTGAAGTCCCAGGGTGTTTGAAACCCAGATCTATTGGGTCGGAATAAAAATTGGCCGCTCTTTTCAACTTGGCTAAAAGAGACATCTCTCTCGGGCAAACTATTAGTGGGTTTTAACTTCTGGAGTTGTTGAAAAGAGCTGCCACAATAGCAATGAAGTTTTAAAATACTCTGAACGTTTTTTCAAAAGAGAAAATTAATAAACTAATTACACACTCTTACATTTTGAGGTAAATATTCGATTGCATAACAGTTTATTGAAATTTGGTGAAATAAATATTATTAATTTTCGCGTTACGTTAAGCAAACTTTTACATTTGAACAAATAGACAAATAGACAATAGACACAGCTCATGGATCATGAAAAAAGTTATTTTAAAAAGTAAATAATGTTTGTAATGATTATGTACGTCATGCTCTCGGTCCATCTTTATCATACACAGTTACTCTTTCTAGGCATTAAAAAAAAGTTCTATCTATATTTTAAAGAAAACTAATAACATTGCTCCGCGTTACTTTTTCAATAAACATTTATTTAAATGATTTTTTTCTTTATTAAATACGGGAAATTTTGTAATCTTTCATTATTTGTTCTTTAATTATTTTCCATTATTACTGATATCTGACTCTGTTAACACATGGTAGTAGTGACGTATGATTACTAGACCGTGTGTAAATGAACAGCGATTTGCATTGTTAATATTAATTGGGCATTAATATTAGTTCCAACACAGATATCAATTTCCTACGTAATCAATACAAAATAGTTGTTTAATTCGGGAAAATAAATTTATGCCAGCATGTATGCTGTTTTTACAATATAAAAGTCAATAGCCTATTACTCATAACTTGTTCAATTTTACTTTCTAGGTGATGTAAATTCAGGTAGATTACATTATTTGGCAATTTCTGCTATATATATAACTTAGCCTGTTCTAAAATTCTTTCGATACCATTGAAGTTTTCCTGTTTCGAACCTTTTGTTTACATTTTCATTCCTTCGACATAATTCTTGAATTTACAAGAAAGTCTATATGACTCATTAAGTTTGATCTCAAAGTGGACTGAACGTCCTACTAATCTCACTGACCACAAGATCTCGAAAGTTATCTCATACAAAAAATATTCATAACTAAAACATTTCACTTTCTTAAAAATGGTGGTTTATATACATAAAACAAAGTGAAAAAAAAAAGTGGCATTGTCTTTTATTAGGTAGAAGTCAAGATGTCATCGAAACAAAATATTAATATGAATTTCATAACACCGGAAAAAACGAATTTTGTAAACATGGGTTTTCTTTCAAACTTCACACTTTGCGAAACGCAATTTTTAGTGCCTTGAATTTTAAGCAATATTCACCTGTCCTGAAGATGGAGAGCAATGCAACGAACAGGAGTTGATTCTTCTCTGCAACAATTCCCTTAAAAGGAAATGATGGATTTACACAGATGTTACCACGAAACAAAAGAGTTTAAGCAATGATCCTTCACCTTGACAACGGATTTGGCAACCAATTTGGCGACTTGGCAAAAAATCTGGAGTAAATTTTATTTCTACAAATAATTAGCTATTACCAATTAATTTTTATAAATTATAATTAAATTATTGTATTTCATTGCAAAATTTAAGATAATGACTGTCAAGTCTTATCTTTTAATATAAAAGTGTACTTTAAAATTAATTGTACATCAATCCTTTCAGCAAAAAAAAAAACCAGAAAGCGTTAGTTAAGTGAAACGATATTTTTCTTCTAGTTTAAGTAAAATTAAATAAAATCATGCGAATCTAAAAATAACAAATTGAAAAATATTCAAGGAAATGAGAGTAGATACTAGATCTGTAAGATGTTCTTCATACCTTATAATCGTTTATAATTTTAATAATGCATTTTTAAAAATTTCCTCAAAATATTAAAAAAATGTTTTGGCTTAGTATTTTTGTTGTATTGTTTGCTTATATATTTATTTAAAAAATCTATTCATCGCAATACATACATTTCTAGGGATTTGGAAATATATATAATTAATGTTACTTAAAATAATTTTTTTAAAGTTTACTTTTAAATAAGAAAATATTTGCAAAATATACGCTCGATAAATCCTATAATTACTTAGTCATTAGTAATTTAAGTTAGAAAAACTATCATAGAGCACATAAAACTTAGATTCTGTGTTTTAAATACCTTTTTTTCACTGCACTATATTTGCATACTTAATGGCAAAGTGAAAAAAGTATTTCGCATAAATAAAACACTTTTTTTTATCACTTTTAAAATGTTTTTGATTCATTTTAGTTTTTGAATAAGTTCTTAAAAAACCTTTGAAAAGTGTTAGTTTTACAAAATCTAAGTATTTCAAATAGAGGAATGAGTAATAAATTTCTGAAAAATCACGATCAAATTTAGTTTTAAGTCTTTTTTTATATGCTTATTTTTAAATATAATGAGTATTTTTGAAATTTTTTTCTCAGAACCAAACTTTTCTGATTATATTGTTTGGTTTTATTAACGTCACACTATATACAACACTCAGGGTACAGGCGACGGAGCTCGTGAATTTGAACCTCGTTTAAGTGACGAGGAAGACATCTGAGTTAGTGCTCCCCTCTCCTAACTTCCACACCAACCTTCCGATTAGAAAAATTTCAATTTTTATTTAAAAAGCTTTCAAACAATTAAGTAAAAGACTACACGAAGTAATATTTCATTATTTAATTGTTACTAAGATTTAACTTTATAGAGAGACCGTATCAATTAGAACTTCTGAATATGTATAAAAGTCAATACCAATGATATTGGCTAATCTTTCATAGAAAACTGAAATATTTCTACAGAAAATGTACAAAAAACAAAAGGTATTATCAAATATTCCTCTTCTCCCAGTTACGTTATTCATTCTAGAATCTTTGAAAAGAGTATAACTTTCATTAGCAAAGAAAAAAAAATGTTCTAAAATTCGTAAAATGCGAGTAGAAACGCTTTTACTAATTAGTAAACTAAAAGCAATATATTATCATAAGTATTAACTATAATACGGTATTGCTTATGCTAGGAAAAAAGAAATGAAAATTCTCCTCAATCATCGTAGTAAAAAGAAATGCAATTTTATTTAAAAAGCATCATTTTGCTTCTCTGTCAATTCAACAGGGATTTATAAAAAAAATTCTGATCGGTCTATTTATATATTTAAACCTCCTTTTTTCCCAGGAGATAAGTAACACTCGTTTCCATTTATCTGTATAGAGAAGCCTACTTAAAAGCCATTCATAGGGTTTTGTTTTTCAACTGACGGGTATAACTAACATTTTACGTTAGCACTATTATGTAAAGTTAGTCTTAACTAATCATTTATTTTGCGACAAAAATACTTTTTTTTATAATTTTACGCTTTCCCTTCAGAAATTCTATTTTTTTTTATTTCGTAAAATAGGTATATGGTTCCAAAAAGATAGATTAGAATAATTGTGTTTGCACGAAGTTATAAAATGTTTTCGTTTACATTCTAAGGCAGATTAAATGCATATGAATTGCACTACAAAAAAAAGCATCAAGCTTAAAATTCAAAAAAGTATGATAGGATTAAATTTACATTTGACCATCGCTCTGTGCCTGTGGTAGCCTAATATTTTGTGGTTTCGAACTCATGGTCGGGGAGGTTTCCATCGAATTGTGGGTTCAAGCCCTGTTACTCCTGAAGATCCACCGTATAATGGATCTTATGGACATTAAATATGTCGAGATCCGAAGTCCTCCCATTGGCGTCACAAGGAAGTTTGGAGAGGGTGGTGCCATAAGATGTCAATTGACCAGGATCTTCTCCATAGCCCATGTGTCACTTTTAAGTGTGACAATAATAGTAAACTCACACACGTAATTTCACATCAGAAATGACCTTTGGATTTTTTTTAATAATAATTATTTATTTCATCCATCTCAACTAGCTTAAGATAACTTCCAGATGGAAAAAAGTATATAATCAAACTGTTAAAACTTTGCACAGTTCCAAATCAAACAAGACAACAGAAACAGTAAAATAGTTAGAGGCTGTTCCATATTCGAACTATCTTATCTCTTTTCATCTTAAACACCTTTTATTTCTTTTTTGAGGAAGAATAAAAGGAGAAATATATCCCTAAATCAAGACTTAAGATTCTAGTCGCACCAGTCGAAGTAGTTTTCGCCGGATCTTCTATCTCAGGGAATTACTTTTTTCCTCACGATATCTTCCAGAAGATAAAAAAAGAGAAGGGATCGAATAAAGATATCTATTGGTTGAACAAAGGGGCAAAAGGCAAAAGAACACCGAAGGGAAATTCGCATCGAACTCATAGAGTTTGAGGAAATTGTAGAATCAGCGAATAGTTTTTCACAAGGAAAAGCTGAAAATCCGGCTTTGAGCAGCTATCTGGTTTGATTGAATTTTTTTTTTCCCAGCTAGAATTTCGCTCAATCTACAAAAAGGTAGCCATGGAGATTACACCATTACCATTCTTTTCCTTGTTTATTATCCTTTCTTGTAACAGTCGCATACTTTTTTCTCGTTTCGATGAGCGAATGCGTAGAAGTCAGGAGTTTTGACAAGTGAAATAATTTTTTTTTTTCCGTTACGGTTAAGAACAAGTTTTTGATGACTTTTGTAAAACCAGGAGCAATGAGTTCTGTTATGAAAGGCAGGAAAAAATATATAAGACTAAATTTACAATATTGTTGCTCGATAAGTTTTAATTTTGCCTCTTTCTTGATGAACAGCTACTGTAGTTTATTTACAAACAAGGAGGGAATACGCTTGATAGAAACATGGAATAGGTAAGGCGACTTTGACGATAGACTTGATAATATTTTTCGCCAAATATTATCAAGCAGCCAAATTTGGTGACAATACTAGGTGCTCCTAGACAGTTCCAGAAATATATAGAAAACTCTTTGAGAGTGTATTTATATGAGCTTCTGTGTGTATCAGAAGTAGTGCAGGTGAGTGTATGTGCTAATACGATAATTTTCTAGTTACGAATTTTGAATTGCTGTGCTATGTGATTGTGCGCATCTTGAATTGGTGCTATCGTATAAACGTTTTGAGTTAGTGTTATCGTGTAATCGTAAGTATGTATTAATTACTTTCGGTTCAAAGAAAATACAATGAATTTGTTAGAGGGTCTCATAGAATAAAAATTGAGATTTACTCTGAAAGAACCTGCTTGTTAACTGCGTATATAACAATATTGATTTTTGAAACAAATATTAACTGCCATAAGTAAATTTTTTAAAAAAGGTATGGTATTTGATTCTACAAAGGCAAACTATGCTAAGTATAGAGGACAAATAAAACATCTATCTTTTCAATAATATTAGCTGTCAAGAAAATTGCGAACATAATTTCTATGACTCATGTTAGTTATTTTACTTGAATTTCTCACGTTTCGTTATTCTGTGGAGTAAGATAAAAGTGCGTTACGCATTACTTTTTACAACGTTTTTATGTATTCCACTTGGTGGGTGGGTGTATATTAGTATGTCAGTGTGTCATCAAATTTTCGATCGTTAATGTAACGAACTTTTCGTCAGGCTAGAGCTCTGAAACTGTGGGATTGTTCTTCCTAACCTAACAATGCAATGTTTAGACATTTGCGACAAGTTAACAATAACTAATATTTCAATATTTTTTTTAATAATGCAGTTTAACTCAACTACTTGGTGCGATTTCAATTGATTCACACACTTAAATGAATTAATTAATTTTAATTTAATGAATTCGAATGAATTATTAAATTTTAATTAGTTTTAATATTTTTGTGTTGTGTGTATCAGTATGCCATCAAACTTTCGATCGTTACTTTAACCAACTTCTCATCAAGCTAGAGCTCTGAAACTTTGGTAATCGTTCTTACTCCTCTAACAATGTAATATTTAGACAATTGCGACAAGTCTTAGTTAATATTTAACTAATACTTTTTAATAAACTTTGCCACCATATAAAAGCGTTGATTTTTATCTCGAATTACTTATATTTAATTCACTTTAAGATATTTCTATATCTAGTAGAAATTAATTTTATGCGTCCTCAATTAAACACCGAATAAGAAGAAAGCAATGCATGTGGCAGTAGTGTCTTCATTGAGGTTCTCGCTTTCTCTAACAAACTCAAGAATATGCATCCAGATTTTTTCTTAGTCTTCAGATCAGAGCGAATTGCTATTGAAGGGACCACTAAAACAGTTAAAACTGAAACTTAGTTCGCCGATATTTGGATCCACTCAGACAGCAGCAGTGCCCTCCAGCACCTTAGGAACTGATATGGGGTTGGCAATAGAGCAGCAATTTCTATTCTCCAAGCCCTCAAACATCTTTGGCAGCAACATGAAATCTTCTTCAAAAGAGTTCATTCTCAAATACGATACTTTGGTAAAAGGAATTGCTGATATTTGGGTCAAGGAAGAAATCTACCAGGTCCAAAAAAAATTCACTTTCCTTGAAACCTATTCAATAATAAACATTTCAACCCAGCATTTATGGTAGACATCTCCAACAACTTCTAGAGCTGTCCTTGACATTCAGGGAGATTAGGGTCCAAACTACCATATGTGGACTAAAAGGGGATACACTAGGAATCTTACTTTTGACAAGGGGTAAAAATACCTTTCTTACCAGTACCAATTGTAACATTTTCCACTCGTCACTAAAACTATTTGAGACTTGTCAGAGTATACATATTTACTTAACTCCGTATTTTATATACTCTTCCTCATCCAGATCCCCCTGCCAATTACCGTTGAATTAAAAAAATTACTACAGCCAAGCTCAAAGTCAAATATCATGAAGCCATTATCAATTTAACCAGTGAGAAGACCTAGGATTCTTTGTTGGATAATCTCATACCAACTGTCTGGTAGACCATGTCCATGATCTGCCCAGACAGGTGGTTGTAGCTAACTTCAGGATAGTAGCCGGACATAATTACCTTCGAAAGCACCTTCATAGATTTAAATTTGCGGTCTCTCTGATTTGCCCACTCTGTTTGAATGGTTCTGACATGACCGGTGATAACTTTAATTGCTGTCCTAGGCTTTTTGAATTAGTAGCTGTAAATGTTGGAAAGAATTTTATCTGTGTTTCTGAACTATACTAGGCTGCCCTTCATAAACCAAAGGTGGATATGTCTAGGTCAGGCGTAGGGTAAAAAGAAAATTTTAAAAAATATTTTATATACTTTCTGGAGGATTTTTGGTCTCGTATACATGGTCTGACCTTCGCCTTCACCATGTGTTAAAAATTCACAACAACGATTAGGAAATCTCTTTGAAGTGTGTATTATAATAGGAGAACAATATTTGCCATTTTTTTTACAGTAAAGGTATGCTAGAAACTTCAACAAATACGTTATTACAAAAAATTACGATTATTAACTTGAATAAGACCTTGTAAGATAATCAGAATAAGTTTCCAGGGGATTTGTTATAATTTTTCTTTGCTGTACACCTTATATTCAGATATTTGTACAACAAACATTTTATAACAAACTATACCGTTTAGCTGTTACCAATACTGCGTTGTACTTATTACCAATACTGCGTTTAGCTGATACCAATACTGCGTTTAGCTAGAATAGCGAAAATATATTCCAAAATGTTTTAACTACAAAAATTCAGTGAATTTTTGCTTCGGATGTATGCTTACAGAAGTAAGAAACAGAGTATGATTTTAATTTTCTTTCATTTTTAACAATTACGTTTGCTTTACTTATTATTATATTGTTTTCTTTTCCAATAAACCTTAGTATGGTGTTCAAAAAAGAACAAAATGTCAAAAATATGAAAAGAAGATTTTAGTTTAGTTTTTTATTAACGTAGCGCTAGAAGCAACACGAGGGGTACTGGTGATGGATTTCGTAATTTTGATCCTCGTTCAAGTGACGAGGAAGACACCTTAGCTGCCCCCTCCTCTCCTAACTTCCACGCCAGGCCAACGAGAGATCTTTGAGCTAGGACCGTTATTTGATGCAAATATTTTTATAGAAGATTAAGATTGTTACATGTTTGATCGTCTTTCGAATGCAGTAAAAGCTCCCGCGGTCAAGAAGTTGGTTCTTCCAAAGCAAATGCAAATTTATTCTTAGAATTTATAGGAAATATAGTATAGTTTCTCATAACAGGAACAAATAAAACACATATGTAAAACAATGCAACAGCAAAAATTTAAAGTTTGCTCAATCATTGAACATAGTAGTAAAAATCCGGTAATCACAATATCTAACACATGCTCTGCATACATTGTTGCAATGTCTCAACTAATACAAACAGTGCCCATATTTATGCTCTTAAAAGAATGTTCTAAAAGTCTCTAGATTAGTAAAGGGCCGACTTATTTTGTTGCAAAATCTGACAAAGTGACATTTGGCGATCAAATTTGTCTTAAAGTCTGTCGCCACTCCTATCTTTTCAGCATAACTCTCGGTCATATTTTCTGTAAAACCATTTTTCTGTCATAATCGGCACTCAGCAGAAAAGATAGCGAAGGCTTAACTTAAAATAGATTTATAAATTAAGAAATATATTTTTAAGACTGAGTAAAATTCCTAGCAGCGTGAATAAAAATAGTCAGAAAAAAGTTCTGAAATCCTTTAAAAGTAAAATTTCATGTAATATTAAAATATTTTATAGAATATTGTAGAAGATTCATGAGTATTCATAAAACTTTCTTACTAGATAAATTAATTTTCATCTAATCGTTTCAGTGATTATTTTTGATTTTAGTTTTCATTCTTATATAAAAAAAAATTTTCTTCACTTATATTTATTTCTATTCTATATTTTGAACCATTTAATTGTCATCGTCACTGTTCGACAAGAGAAAGAAAACAAAGAAAGTTAAAGAAGAATTTTAATATCGATCCTTTCCAAGACAAAATGATACTGACTTTAGTTTTTTTAATAAAAAAATACTCTTAGCAAACATACGAAGGAGATGTTTATAATCGATAATAACCATTAGCAGATTACTTTTCTACAAACTAAAATACCATTCAAAACTTCATATATTTAGAATAAATGCCGTGTCGAAATACCAAACTTTGAAAAAAACGAAAAAAATTATATTATATTCGTGATGGGAAATGATAATTCAAAACATGTAAATGAAAAAAGAGAACGAAAAAATTATACCAGGTTTTAAAGAGAAATAAGAAACTATAAAACTAAATAAAATAAGATTTTTTTTTGCAATACCACTAATTTAAATTTATGAGTATCACAAAATCCTCAAAACAAATATTTAAGCATGAATAATAAATTACGAATCTAGTAAAATCAAAAGTATCCTTTTGGTTTTATACAGAAAGAACTAAGCTTGGTAATTCGAATTTAAACATAGGAATCACTGCATGAAACAACACATTCGAAATTTCTCTATTTGAAACCAAAAATAAGCTTCAATAGAGATAATTACCTGTTTCACATAATGTCGGAAGTGTGTTTTGAAATTGGCTACTTCTTTGGTTACTTTTCACGTGATATTAACTTTGCGTCGCATGAAAAGCATCAAATCAAGACCGCATCAATCTCTAAAATAATTTTTCTGCTCCCCACAGCAATCTCAGAGGAAATAAACAAAAATATCAGTAAGATTGTATCATGTAATACATGTCTCAATAAAATGCCGCCAAGTTAAATAAAAGTCGTCATTGGTACTTAGAATTAGTAAATTTCCTTATTAATAGATGGTAGTTCTGAAAAAAAAAAAGGATTTTTACTGAACATTTTTCATTTGTAGCTCATTTATGTTAAAATGAATTTGGTATTTTCCGAGAGAAAGAAAATGATACGCTTGCGCAGTTCTAAGTGTTCATATTTTTTTTATTATTTGTGTAATAAAAATTTATTAAACACACTGTTGAATTCCTTTAACTTGCTGTTTATATATAGCATTATAAATTTCTTTCTCAAATCGTCCCACTTCTGATTTAGAAAGCTGTAATTTCAGTGTCGCCTGTAGGAGACATTGAGTTCGATAGCTATCATAATCACTTGATTTGAAACTATAATTTTGTCACACATTTCAGTTCGCAATGATATTTTTTTTCGCTACCGGAGGGAGAAAAAAGAAGTCCTTCTCTGGGCCCGCGGCTTCTTAACGTAGAATGTCACTCTGTGCCGAGACGATTTCAGATATTAAGCCAAATTCGTGAAAAAAATTTCTCTAAAATCACTTATTCATTAAAACATTTTGGCATTTACATATATTATTAAAAATGCACTAAACATAATATATACAAAAGAAAAAAAGATTTAATCGGAAAATGAATGTTTTATACATAAAATTACATAAAAAATCATACTTTTAAGAAAATACAAAATATATTTATAAATATTACATAAATTTCATGGTGTAATGATGTACCATTATATGGAATATATAGATATAAAAGACAAATCTTATTTTGCTGTATGGTATGTTTGTCAAAAAAATTCAATACATAGTACAACGTCACATGTCCTTCACACATATTTTGACACTTCACGCAAGATTTTGTGCAAAGGGCACATATTCTTCGTCTTTTTTTTTTTTTAATTTAATGTCTATGTACAAATTTGGATTATTTTCGCTAACATTACTGTCAAATTCATTCATTACTTCACAGATCTCAGTATCAGATAAATGCTTTCTTTTCGTCATGACTGTCGCTACAAATAGAAACCAATCAAATTAAACGAACAGCTGAGAACATCTGCTACCGAAAGCCCTAACCCCCATAAAGAGCCATAAATTCTCTTTCGCACTTCTAAGAAGCAAGCAAGAAGGAAAAAAGCAAACAGAAAGAAATTCACCCTTTAAATCATGCCATTTCATTTATAGAGCCACACCGCAACACGTGCTTTTAACAATTACCCCTCCTGATAGCCAGAAGTGAAATCCAAGCCATATCGCCAATGTCAACACTCCAAATAACCTATCTATATAGATTTCGCGGTATTGTAACGCCATATAATAACATTAAAAAATCAAATAAAACGTTCTCATCAAGCGTATCTCTATTGATACGTTGAACCGTAGAAGACACTCACTGAGCGTATCGCCCGTGATACGCTGGTCACAGGAGAGCAAACATGAGCGTATCGCCTTTGATACGCTGGGAGCGAACGAGTTAGTTACTAACTGAATTAACCAAATGTAGATATTTAAGGGATACAGGAAAGAATCTGTCAGAAAATGAATTGAAAATTAATTAGAGACCCCTGTAATTATGTCTAATTTAAAATTTCTCAGAATTCGAATATATTGGACAGAAAAAAAATTTAAATCCCGTACTCGCAGACAACATTTCTTGAAAATCACGAGTTTTCAATAAGAAACAACTTAAAATTGAGAAATTATTGAATTGTATAAGATAGATAGATAGAGAGAGAGAGAAAACGAATGATAAATTTTGGAATTAAAATAATTTCTTACACAGTTTTTTAATACTTTTTCGTGTTTTTAGAGCCGATTAATACAAATTGTTCTAAAATTTATGGTTCAAAGTTAACCTTGGGTCTGAGAAGGTTATATTGCAAGCATGTGTCTAGTTCAAAAAGATGTTTGTCAAATAATCAACAATTTCATTTCTTTGAAAAAGTGAGGAACGAGTTAAAATTAATGAAAACAAAAATATATTCACATGCAAAAAATAAAAAAAATTACAGGAAATGTAGAAAAAATTAATACATAAGAAAATCATAGAATACTCTATTATAAACTACAAAGGTACTCTGCACTTTTTCAAGCATTAAAACCAATATTGCTGAAAAATCCTATAAAAGCGTTTAAAATATTTAAATTTGTCTCTTTTACAAAGTATTTGTGAATTTCAACAATAAAACCGTTTTCAAAAGTAGAATATCTAAAATATGTTTCTAATAAAGTAAATGTGAAAAACGCCGTTTTGTAAATTTTTTTCATTGAAGAACATTGCTAAAATAATATAATATATTTGTAAAAACCTTTTTATTCATTTATAACGTTTGTCTGTTTAATTAATATATTATGATAAATGTTTTGAGTGATTTTGCTGATTAAATATTTGAAAACAAAATATACAGTTCAATAACAGAGATAAAATTTATTAATTTTCGTGACAATGAGTGTGGAGGGAATCAAAAGATTTATAAGCGGAAATAGATTGAATTTATAAGCGATGTAAAGAAAAGAGAAAAACCGTTCATGTATTTTGACACTCGAATATAAATATTTTTCTAAATCTACGACAATATTATGGTTAAAAGGATTAATTTAAGAGTTTACTGAAGAGATGTGATTTATTTACGAAATGCTAAGCTTACCATTTTATTTTGTTTTTAATATTCCCTCAATGAATCATTCATTTTGTAATTCTACTATCACACTACATCTAATCATATCAAAAATGATAAGCAATTTGAAACACAATTTGGAATATAAAAAAAATCGTGACAATGAATAAATTCCTAGATTATTAAAAATAATAGAGTAAAAGAATAAGATCTGGTTAGTGAGAAATATATGGAAATCTTAGGAATTTAATTCAGAAATACAGAACTGTTAACATAAATTCAAATCGAATTTGACTTTTCCAGGCTGCTTTTTAACGTGTGTAAAGATCACTAAAAAAATTCTGAAACCTTGTGTCTGAAAATGTTTTAATACATCAATCAACTGAATAGTCAAAATGTGTCTTTTGAAAAAGACCTTATAAAAACATACAATTTCTATTCTTAATGGTAAATTTTGTAGCTAAGGTATCAGAATTTATATTTTATATTTACAATGCTATTTAAATATTGATTTTCTTTAAATTCATGATTAAATTATTAAATTGCAATGTAAGGAAAGAGAAATATTTCATTTATTATTATTTAACACATTTAATATTTAAAAGTTTATAAACTTTAAATTGATAATTTCAATTTATGGTCCAAATAAGTGTAGTTTTTTCTGGCTTGTAATTGTAGCACTTAAAAGTTGGGCTACTGTTTTCAGAATTCACTGTAAAATAATTATGATCACGAAAAAATTCATATGAAGTGATGTGTTAAGAGTTTTTTAAACTGTTTGCTATTGTGTCTATACAATGATTTTTAATTATGAATGCTTCAAATGTGTGAAAAGCCATGTGTATTTCTACCTTAAATTTAGAACCTTTAATTTTATTTATTTATCTACTGGATTTTTCATAACAACATTTCCATATCAAAGTATTATTTCAAAAATAACAAAACTTGTTCTTTTTAATTTATTATTAATGGAGAAGCATTCTTTCATGGAAAGAAACACTTTTTTTACTTAGGATTACGAACTGTGAGATCTTTAACTTAAAGCGGAATTTCTCTAATCGAATTTAAAATACTATTCAATATTCATTGAGATTTTAAAATATGAAATGTAATTAAAGGCATAAAATATTATTCCAATAATTTCTTAAAATGCTCATAAATTTTCTATTATCTAGAAAATTTATGAGCATATTAAGAAATTATTGGAATAATATTTTATTGGAATAATATTTTAAGAATTTTTTTGAAATTGAGTACTATTATATTTGAAGCTCTAATTCCTAGAAAGTCTTGAGTACAATTATAATTATCTGGTATGATAATAGAATTCATCCCACACTCCAAAGATATAGACAGAATTATTTGAATTAAATCAAATTAATTAGTCACTCTGCTTGAATTTTAGTCTTTTTGCAAAATTGATCTAAAATTAATATAATTAGCATTATTAAGTAATAATTAATCTTACAATAACACTGATTGCATATAATTAATTATTAAATGTTTCAATACATTTGCTTCTAGTTCATAATTACTTCTAATCCCTAAAATTCTTACATTATTCTGAAATACAACTTACACTCTGAATATTACTCTGAAATACACAGAAACTTAAATTTCATTAATTGAATTTGGTATCGAAGTACCATTGGAAAAGCAAATAAAATTCTGAAATTAATTCTGCCGACCATTTATACATATAAATTTTAAGAGTAGTAAAACAGATTTTTGAAAGATTTGTTAAAGAAATGAATTATTATTGAGAAATGAAAGAAAAATTAAGCGGACAATAATTCAATAAGTTTAAAATCGTCAGCAGGAGTATAGCTCGATTTTATAACACAAAAAAATGAGTCACTGTAACAATTACAGCTAACAATTTTGGCATCAATATCATTAAACATAAAATATATTAGAGGAAATAAAATTATAAAATGAGCTATTTATAGGAAAGTAAATGAAATGTTAAAAGAATTCAAAATCTATGCATTGTTAACTAAACCTATGTAGCTTGAAATTCAACTACAAACACATATTGAAAACTCTCTTGAATTTTCAAGTAAGATATTTTTGAACATATCATTATGATGTTCTTGTTCCCTTAAGTTTCACTTTAGTGACAGTACACATTCAAAACGCAATTTTTCTCTAAACAAAGATTTTTTTTTTATTTTTAAGCTCATATTACTATTCAATCTTTTACATTGAAATATGTTAGAATTTTGTTTCTGCCTAATGTATTGACTGAAATTAATAGCTGCTTTAATATATTACTTGATCATAAATTTCTTTGACCGGAAAGACTGTATGAACAAGTTCTTTACATTTTTCATTAATGAAAAACACAATATCCTAAAATATTATGCATGAATATTCTTGAAATTTTATGTATATATATTTCAAGAATTTATTTATAAAATAGATTACTTTTGAGATTTCATGCTGAGTGAACGATGTTTTATATTGCAATAAAATGAAATTTACAATGGAAAATTTCCGTGTTGTGAGCTCGAACAACCATAACTTCCCACGTAAAGGCTATGAAATCAAAGTAATAAGTCTATTCTCTATATACAGTAATATTCTGTATTATTCAATTTATAATTTTTTTAATTTCCAATGGCAAGGTAGTACAGAATGAACAACAACTATGATGAATACACAGCCTAATCACACTAAAAAAAAAAACAGAAAAATTACCGAAGTCATTGCCTTAAATTTATAAAATGTCGTTATATTTATTTTCTTCTGAGTTACCGTATTTTGAAGAAAATCTATTTCTAGTCATATTTGTACAAAATGCCCTTTTGACAGTAAAACTATACACTAGCAAAACTTTTCTTGGGTGTTTTTCTAATTATGAAACCTTGTAAGGTTATTAAATATGCATTTGTTGGCAAAATTCAAGATATTTCAAAACATTTTCTCGATTTTACAAAATTTTTATGTATTTTACTTTGTGTGTGTAATTCTTAATTTAACCAACTTCCCATCAAACTAGAGCTCTGAAACTTTGGAAATCGTTCTTACTCGCTTAACAATGCAATATTTAGGCATTTGCGACAAGTTTTAACTAATATTTCAATATATTTTCTTAATAATGCAGTTAAGCATAACCATTTGGCGTGATTTCGAAAATTGTCAAACTTGGCGGTTTTTGCCTGAATATTAAGTTCGCGAAAAGGACCAGGATAACCACATTTGGCAAAATAATGCCAAATAGTTCCTGTCGCCAAGAGTGATTGGGCTAAACTGCATTCCAACTATTTAATTTACCGGATGAATTAATTAATTTTAGTTAGTCTAAACGATTTTATTTATTCCACTTGGTGTGCGTGTGTGTATCAGTGTGTCATCAGACTTTCGATCATTAATTTAACCCACTTTCCCATGAAGTTAGAGCTCTGATACTTTGGGAATCATTCTTACTCGCCCAACAATACAATATATAGACATTTGCGACAAGTGTTAATTAATATTTCTTTTTTTTTCTCTCTTTTGGCTATAGCAGCATTAGGATCGATAAATCCTTCGAGAGCAAGGCTGTCATTGCGAATGAATAAATACAAACGTTGTTTTTAAAAACTTTGGTTTTTATCTAGAATTATTTACTATAGTTTGAATACAGGCAAATTTAAAATAACTCAATGCTTATTACCCTAGTATATGTTTCCATTTCAAGAACCGGAATATATATGCCATTTCGGATATAAACTACTCTTGTCTTTCTGTCCGAATCTGGACATTTCAACATCAGACGAAAGAATTTCCATTCTAAAAAACACGTAAAAGGCATCCACCACTTCAACGGGTCGGATTGGTGGTCCCCATAAGATGGCTATCGTGCAGAATGGACACTCCATTTCTTGCAGCCCCTATCGCTCGCCCATTACCCATGACGAATGATTTCATCCCCTTATCGTCGACGGACAGGAAGTGGACCTTCGACCACTGGCCATTCGGTGGAGTCGGTCGCAATTTATCTGCCATATCCAGACGAAAGAAGCAGTAGCACGAGGAAAATGTTTCAATTCTTTGAAAGAGATATTGTTCTGATAAGGCATGCGATTCTCGAGAGGGTCCTTAATGTGTTGTAAAGTTAAAAAGTCTCATTGTTGGCTTAGGAGGTGTCATTTCTGATTAGATACTTAAAGTTTTGCTGCATTAATACCAAGAAAATATTTTTATAAAAATGTTATTGCATAATTTATTGAAACCGACTGAAAAAAGTTCTCCCACCTTGTGAAACGCACGATGGTCGTTTAAGGTAAACAAAAATATTCGTTAGACGAAAGTATTATGTTTCAAACGTTCAGGAAAATGATTCAACTGACATACTGAAATAAATATAAATTCTCAAGAACGATAAATATAAATGATTTTAACTCATTATTGAATTAAATTATATATATGAAATTTGCTGGTAAAAGTTCATGCGTAATGTATGTTATTTTAATGTATTTTTAGTTGATAAGCGTTTCTATTACAAAATATTGTTGGTTCTTATTTTCTTCCCATAATTTTCTTATTAGTTGCGACTTTTTTATCGTAGTTTTTTAATTTTTTAAACTTTTTTTTATCTCTCAAAATGAGTTGAAATCAAGCTTAATAAATGATGCTACGGTTTATTTTAAATATTTTTATTAAATCTTTGAAAACATTAATTCAATACAAAACGTTTAGCGAAAAAAAAATAGAAAATTTGTTATTCTTTTTTTCTTGAATTTACCTTCGAAAGAGTTGACTTCCATAATCATGCTATTTTAATGTATTTTTACAAGTTGATAAGTATTTCTATAACAAAATATTAACGATTATAATTTATTTTAACATAACTGTCTTATTCGTTGTGATTTTTATTTGTAGCTTTTTATCATGGGGATATTTTTTCTTTTCCCAAAATTTGCTGAAATTAAAGTTTAATAAATGATACCACACTTTCTTTAGACATATTTCTTTGAAAACAACTATTATTATACAAAACTTTCAACGAAAAAGTTAAAGATTGTGTTATTCTTTTATCCATGAAATTGCCGAATTGTTATTCTTTTATCCATGAAATTCGAAAGAGAGTTACTAATATCATTTTGTAAGAAATGGCCGAATTGTGTTGTTTCTTAACAGCTGACGAAATTCCATTTTAGGAGGATTCTTTTGTGACTAGTGGAAAAATAATTTTTGTTTTAACTTTTCTTCTAACTGTTTTTAATGTGAAAACATTGTAAGTGTTTTTGTGATTAAATTATACCAACTATTCAATCAATGAACTGAGACTGATTGATTAATTTTAGAATTAGATAATTTCGTTTGTACTTTTTCAAGGAAAAATGCGTTTACTGTTTGAGAAGACAAAAGTAAGTTCTGAAAAAAGCATCATATTGTAAACGAATATTATAGTTGCTGATAATACATGTAGTTTTTAGCATTTAAATTAATATTGAATAATAATGCTTTATATAACTGTAAAAATATTACTATAAATCTATAAACTCGACACTAAGACATATTTATATATTTTATATAAATAAAATTTGGTTGTACGTTTATCTTAAGAAAAAGGTTCATATCACATAATTTTTCTTTAAAAAAACGTTATATAAATTAAATGTAACAAGGATTTAAGAATATTCTAATTACCTCTAAGCGAGTTGCATAATTATTCAAATAAAATAATTCGATGCCTCCTAAAATGAGCCTCCTCTTCAAAATTCCACATCGTGCGATCGGGAGGACATGAAACCTCGACAAGATTTAACGTACATTCTTCCCGCTAAGCGGCGAGTCCAAAGTGGCATCAAAGTTAGAACCCAGAACTCAATAAAAACAACGTCTACCATGAGTTCACGATTATGACCACTATTCTACCACGGCCAATTGTGGTAAGCGTCTTAGAATCCTAAAAAAAGAATACTTTGAAAAAAGTTACCACTATAGATCTGGCCGCGGTAGCCTAACTATCATGGCTGAGGACTCGCTGCCGGTGGTTTTTATCGAACCGTAGACTCCACTCTTTTCTCTAGAATCTCTTTTGCCACTTAATATTGCGATTCTGTCATATTTATATCAATTGTAATTATTTAATAAAAAGTAACTATAAATGAAAAAAAAATTACTTTGTTGACCTAAGTTGGAACTGACTTAAATTTTTTTTATATTACTTGTTCAAAAGGAAAATCAAAAGTTACCTTAATTTATTTCAAGCATTTTAATGCGTGTTTTTCTTAATATTTTTGCAGTACTTCACCTTAAATCATATTAATAATTTCCCTCACAATATCGCGAAATTTATTATTTCATTTTAGAATATAATTGTAATAATACAACTGAGTTTCCGTTACTCTCGGTACACGCAAACATGTTTTACAAGGCAAAGAGCTTTCAGAAAGAGACTTCGTTTTCCATAATAAATCCCATTCAAGCTCTCTTCTACGTACCGTTGATGTATTGAATCAATATGGGGTGGAATTTACAATGAAAGGGATTCTCTCTTATTAAAGGACTCGAGTTTTACTTCGGGGAAGTTAATCACAAAATTAACATTCTGCTGAGCTTCACTGAATCAATAGCAGCTTCACGGAACTCTGATCTTTAACATGGATGACCATAGAAATTTCTGACTTAGAAATTATTTGGATATATTACAAATTTACAAACAAGGTAGCAGTATTGAAAGGGAATATTCGATCATTTGAAATATTACTGCTATTTAATTTCAGCATTTCGAATTTTAGTTATCAAGTATTTATTCGTACGGTCATTGACATCTTTAGAAATCGATGATTACGAACATTCTGTTTTAGGGTAAATATACCATGTCGCAAATTAGCTTAAAATTTATGTTTTAATCTAACTGTTATTTTCATTCTAGGAAATATCCAAGGTTTCCATAAATTAGGTATGTGTTCCTCGGAATCCAACACTTAAATATATAAGCAGGTATTTCAAAAGATTGGTATTTATTAGTAAACTGATTCCAAGAATTGTACGTAATTAGATTTATATTTTAGTCAAACTCATAAAATATTAAGAAGATTATAAATAAAGTTATTTGAATTCTAAATTCATTTGGAAAAAAGGAAAGAAATATTAACGTTTTTATATATATTTTATTGATAGGCTGTGTTTGATTAGTTTGCCTCATTAATTATATATAGATAAAAGTAGAATAATAAATACATCAACTGAAGGAAAGGTGTAAAAGAGACTCATGCGAATTTATAGTATGACGTGGAAGTTACTATTTTCTAAGCCAACTAATAAGTTTGGAAGTCAACTATCTTTTACAAATGGACATTCACAGATAAGACACTAATTGTATAATATCATTTTAATGTGGAAGATATCAACAATTTTCTGAAATGTATGACTATTGGTATTCGATTTATAGGACATCAGTACTTGAAACAGGTGAAAATGTGGATGGGGCAACAGGAGTTAGTTGTATTTAAAATTATGATCTGGTTGTAGAAAAGAATGTTATGTTAATTCTAAAAATAGGTAAAGGAGATTCAAATTCAAGCATAAAAGTTCGTAGGAAGTTGCACAGGTTAGATATTTATGACCGAGTAGCAAAGCGCAAAAGCCCTATCATTGACAACAATGCCAAATATAAGATACAGTGGTACATAGAGAAACAAAAGTGCTGCAACCCTGATGACAAGAGAGATGCAATTTGACATGACAATCCATCTCTGTCATTGGGAGACTCTATGTCTGGTGAAATCATGCAAATGCCTTCAATGCCTGTTTAGTTTCTACTATAAGGTATGGTATGGATTAGGATCCTTGATTATATGGTGTTCAAAATCACATCTAATTGTTAATTTTGTTCTAAAGCAGGTCCTAATAACAAAAATATAGTTCTATTTCTGGTTATTATTTAGAACCAATAGTGATTATGAAGGATCTAGACTCAATCTAAATTTATTTGAGACTAGTTCGAGATAAAATTTATCCAGTGGTACAGACAACCTTCACTGGTTGCCTGTCCGTTGCTTCACAAGCAGATACTGCTCTCTTTCACTAGACAAAGAGCCTTACATGTTTGATTAATGAACATGAAGATCAAATTCATCCGTTTCTATGGTATCATATTCACCAGACCTTAATATTATTTAATATTTATATGAAACATTTTAGTGAAGCGTTAGATGAAGATTTTTCCCATCCTTATTCTTAACAGGTTTGGGAAATATTACACTGGACGAATTGTAAACCGTTATAAAATATCGTTATCTTAAGAAAGGTATTGTACCACGCTTCGAGGTTCGTGTTGATTGAGAGTGTAGAGGCATATTGACACATGAAGAGGCATATAGAACGCAATAATCACTTCTTTTCACAAACAATGTTTATTGACGGACGATTTTCGTCTTACTCCTCGTTTCAGCGTTCTCTATCTTACTGATAAAAATAGAAAAACATAAAAAGCTTTGGACACAAGAAAGAGCCATCTAGTGGCATGTACAGAGAGTCGATAAAATAATCTTTTAAGAATCTCATGACTTTTATTCGTAGTAATTTCTACAGGACGTAAGAAATTCCAGCTGTAGACATCACATTTACACAGCTCCAATACAGCTAATTCCACAGGAAACAGCTTCCAAATACAGAAGTCTTTAACATATCAGACAGATAACAGCTACTATGCACTATACTAGAAACCAAAACTCCTTGTCTTCACTTCTGCTCCTCCTACTTCTGCTTCTATCTTGGCAGGAGGTACTTATACCTGACTTGGCGTGAAGGTCTAAGATTTTCATCAATGTTCTAGAAGGTTCTGACTATCGTGCTTAATATTTGTCCTAGAGCTTCGATGATGGAAATTTCCAGAAATATCTATTTTTCGCCAAATCTTGCCAAGTGGTAGCCAATTCGCCAAGAATCCCGACAAACGGTCCCCGCTAAATCACTGGAAATGCCGTTTTTTAACATTGAATACGCCTAAATTGAGCGATTTTTGCTCAAAATCTGAGTATTTCCGATCTGTTGAGATGTTTTAAAACAAATCAAGTATTACTTACAAATTTGTAACAATATCTATACACATCAATTTCATGTCGAAATGTTCCTGTTCATAAAAGTGAACCAACACAACATTAATAAAAAATAATAATTCAGGTTAAGGTTTTAAGTATTTCCAGTATTCTGTCTAGAGGTTGTATGTTTTGAATTGTCAAAAATGGAATCAGAAAAAGAAAAATCCATGACGATAAATGTTTAATATTGTTCTAAGCTAGATCCACAAGTAACAAGAATATATACAGACATAAATTTTAACTATAAAGCTCATGTTTTAATTATAATGAATTATTCTACTATTAAATGTGTGCATTGAATACTACTGGAGCTATTTGATTTGATTTCACTGTTTATTAACGTCACTCTGAGAAATAACCTGACGACTAGTGATGACAGATTTTGTAATTTTGTACCTAGGTCAAGTGACTAGGACGATACTTTACCTGGTACTTCCCTCTCAAAACTTCATTTAGGACCTAGACCAGATTTAACGTGTATCAGCCCCACTACACAGTCTTTACTGTCACCAGGACTTCAACTCCCGACTCAACTGAAACAACGTTGGCAGCGTGTCTGCAACCATAACCATTAGATGATAGTGACAACCTGGTAAATTTAAAGTAATATATCTTGGCACAACACACCTGAGCTGTTAGCTTTCTCCCTTAATTTACATATCATGAGAAGATTCAACCAATTAATTCGTATCAGCTTCTTTTATCCAGGATAATGTAGTTCTTTATAAAGAATTTGTATTTGTAAGGAATCGACTTATCTCCGGTTTCCAAGTGGACGACACCTGAGCTAGCACCCCCTATCCTAACTTCTAAACCAAACCATTGGGGGGGGGACTCCTGTTCCTCACACTTTCACAACTATGGATGTATGTAGAGGTAGTTTGACTGAATATTACTTCAGGAGACTTTGGACGATTAGTTGAGTCAATTCCACATAAGTTGTTGCATTTCACCGGGTTCCAAGCCATATTGAAAGGTATCGCAGTAGTTTTGAAATTTCAGTGTAATCTGGCCCAAGTTGGCGCATTGGTAACTATTGTATCACACATTAAAAATTAACTAAAGTAACTATCTTTATTTATAATATCTGAACGGAATATATAAGTCGACTTTAATTATTTATTATTCTACATTAATTTTTATTGTGTGCTTTAATTTTTATATTTGAATACTAATTTTAGTTTTTACCGCGGAATCGTTTGTTTTGATTCATTTTCGTTTAATATTGATATCTTTTTCAACCTTCATTATTTTTTGGATTTTAAAGGATTGTTAGCGTTCCAAACAGAAAGATTAATGATTGTTACTTGTTTAAGAATGAACTAGCATTGGTAGTAAATAATGTATTTAGGAAACTGTATTTGTGTGTTCAAGATAATACAATTTAATATAAGAAATGCTGAACTATTTGATTTTGTATAACAAATGCGTGTGCATAGCCTCTTAAATGTTTTGATTCACAACATTTAACGTTAAAAATACGCATGTAAGCAAACTTAACATTACACTCAAAAAAATAAAGAAAACAACAATAAGGATTGTCTTACGAATTCTAAATGAATATATATTAAGTTACTATGTTTAGTTTTGTTAGCCATTATTCCATTTTTATCTCTCAATTATTTTGAATTATTTCACAATTAGTGAAAGGAAGTGGCATCAGCAATATCAGGGAAATTAGTTCAGAATCCATTTAAAGCAGTGCAAAAAAAACTTAATTAGGAAAGTGTTGCACTAAAGTGCGAAAAACTTAATTAGAAAGAAAGATTTCTCGTAAACTTCAAACCTTGCGCTATTCAAGCCGATTTCTTTCAAAACGATTTCATTGAACAAATATATACATTTCGTACGATCCATTTGTTAATCCGCTAAATAAAATCTCCGTAGATTACTTTCTTTCTTTCGTTCCTTTATTTAAAGTGTGGTCTAATCAGTCAAGAATGAAATTTCTCTTCTCCATAAGTAACAGGGGAACCTTCTTTTTTTCGTTTATTTTGATCAGTACTTACGAAAAAAGTAACATCGAATAAAAGGGGAGAGGAAAGTAGTTCTTCGAAGCGAACGAAAATCGCTGTTTGTCCCTGGTATTAGCTCCTAATTGCTTCCGGAAATATTTAATCTTGGAGCTCTTTACGTCTGTTTTGCAAATAAAGGAGGGAAAAGGAGCAGGCTATTTATTTAATTAGGAGACGATGCCTGCTGAAATGTGCTCCGCGAAACACGTAGAAACAAGCTTTCGTTATTTGGAGGAGGTTTATGGGGAAAGTGAGTGAAAAATTGAGCAGTGAACGGAAATAAAAATATAAGAATGCTAATGCTCGAGATGATGCTTTGATAATGTTGAATTTAATTAAATATTCTGTAGTACCTACACCTAGGTATTATTTACTTTTTTTTTGTTTCTGAAGGGGAGGAGGTGTGTAGTTTTTAAAATAAAATAATATAAATATTAAAGGTGTAACTGAAGTAAGGTATGTAGTTTAGTACTCATTTCTGTTTAAATTCTTTGATTACATAGCATAAATGTAATGTTCATAGAAAAAAAATGTGTAAATATATTCGTATATGCCTGCTTACCGTAAATCATTAACACATTAGTCAAACACATTCTTATTTGTTCATTAATTATTCCGCTATTTGAGAAGGAAAATATATAAATTTGTATATTTCTTTCTCTTATAAATTGCTTAATTAATCGTAATACAAATAGCGTGAAAAGAAAAATATTTTTTAAGGTAATTGTAATTAAAAAAAACTGCAAAATAATTCTTATTGTTCTCTAATGAAAGGTTCCAAGAAATAATGTATTCTAGGGCAATTTTATATAGAACGTTAATAAAGAATAATTAATGCAATAGATAAGACAAAAAAGTTCAATTACTGTTTTGGAAAAATGAAAAAAGTTTTAATTAATACACGAATTCTGTACACAGTTGATGGTTGGCTTTTTAACATATCTGTCTTCTCAGTTGATAGTGATGCGGGTTCTCAGATATTCCGCTCTGCTCAGAGAACTTCAAGAATTAGAGACTTCTTGAAACCCGCCGATTCCATATTCTGACCACTGTCCTGGGATTTTGACCAATGAGAGCAGCAATATTGAGGTAAGACGAACCTCAATCCCGACAGGACTACTATTATACCTCGTTTAAAATTAGATACGTTCTAGTGGTCGTCCCATTACATCCATGAATGAAAACAACATTGCTAGAGTACAAGACATGGCGTACAACGGTGCCGGAAGTGACATCCATACTGAGTATTGGTTATGCTTAGACTCATCCAAAACAATGCTGAGGTGTAACAGACTGAGATACAGTTCTTTGCAACCCAGGACACTTAGTTTTACCAGAATGGTTCATTCAAACTGTTTGCACGCTATGAAAAATGTCTTAATATCAGTTGCGAGTATATCGAAACATATCATAAGGTGTAAAGTTTATGATGACATAGTATATTTTTTTTATTTGGAATTGAAGTTTCTGTGTAATAAAGAACGAGGAAAATTACTTTTGGAACATCCATCGTACATTTTAACCAGTAAGTTTTTTTTTTCGATATTTTATTGACAAAATCTCTTGTCAAATATTAATAACAATATAATAGATATACACACAAATATTGGTTACATTGTATGACCAGTCATTTTTTTTTTAAAAAAAATGTTTTTTAAACTTGATTGTTTTTAACATTATGAATGACTCCCTTAACGTATTTTTTTTGAATAATTACTTTTATATGACAGAATGATAAACTACATCCTTTCTGCTTGTACTTTCGAAAATACAGTACTTCATCAGCAAAGTATGAAATTAAGCAGACATAACATTTTTTTCCATATGATTAGCTCCCAAGGAAAACGGACGACATTCTAAACATAACTTCTAGACAGCACCATTACGTACGAGTTATTTTTCCTTTTCTTGTATCTAGACAACGTCGAAAGATAATTAAAACAGACCCTTAAGTTTGAGATTTTGAATAGTAAATATAATGAAGGAGAACACTGTTGCACACGCATTTCGAAAATTCGATAAAATCAATTTCAGACCATATTGTTCGAAGTTCTTTAATTTAGAATACAAAAATCGAAAACTCAGGCTTAAGTTATTTGATGGAATCTTCAATATTTTAGTTGGAACACAGTACCCTTATTATTGTACCAATCAATAGCTTTATTAAATTCTTGTCGTGCATTTGACAAGTTAAACGATAATTTTATTGAAATTTCCTCCAATGTTTAGGATAACGAATATTGTTATATATTAATCGCATTAAGGTCTTTATAATACTAAAGCAAGCAAATCTCAGTCAATCGTGATAAGTGAAAGTATGTGATCGAATATTTATTCAAATTGAAAAACCTCCAATTAACGATATTTATTTTTAAAAATCTGTAGTTTATCTGTTTTCTATAAATACACTTATTTCCTCTAAATTTAGCTTTCCTCTTTGAACATGACGACGAAAGATTTACATAATAAACTAATGTTTTATAATAAAAACTGTACCGATTTTGAATCAATCGTGTTGATTATTCGAGTTAAGATCGTGTTCCCTTAAAACGTGTACTGTGTGTTTCACTTTCGACCTTCATGATGAAATGAAATATCAGAATATTACTTCATACATTTAGAGTTAAGGAGATACACAATTTATTGGTTGAAACTTTTTTAATATTATTTATTCATAAGTAAAAGTTTTTATTCACTAATGCTGAATACACATAAAAATGTGTTGCAGGAAAAAAACATTCATTTTCAAACAAACAATTATTTAAGATTTTTATTATTTTTCAAAACATTTCTGTATTTTAGAGTGCCTAATGCTTCTACGAATTTTAATAATATTTTTAAAGAATTTTTTCTCTCAATTTCTTAGAAGATCTTCTTGCAATTATGGTCGGGTCTTTAATCACACTAATGCAATTGGCAGTTGTATAATTTGATTCTATCCGTCACTACAAAATACAGTTAAAACACTGATATGTCTAACTTTGAGTATTATTATTTTTTTAAAAAAAGACGCATTTTCTTTGTTTGTCTCTTTTTGTATTTGGCGCATAATTAAGAAAAATATTATTCAGAAAAACCAGGAAACTTTCGAAATTTATAATGATTGCAAAACGTGTCTTAGCATTTTAAGTACGTGGCTGTCCAGAAAAATAAAAAGTTGAGAATAAGCAAATTAAAGTTTTCAAGTCAAATAAATGACTTGAAGAATATTTAAATAACTCTCTAATAGATGTAGCGAAAATACAATTAAATTTTATTCGCCAATTTAGGCAAGTCATATTATTAATATAGAACATTAAAATTTCTTTTTATATTTTCGTGTGGCTTCATTAGCCTTATGGTCATGGTCGCGAATCGGTGACCATGTGAACCTGGACTCGAACACAAGTAAAGTCGTAGGTTCATACCCAGGAACCAAGACCTGTCATGTAGTGGAGCTATTGCACGTTAAATTCGTCGAGGTTCCAAGTCTTCTCATCAGTGTGGAAATTTGATGAGGGATATGTCATCTCAGGCATCTTCACTTAACTGAGACTCAAAATTACGAGGTACGTTGGCAACATCCCTCACTTAGCTTTCTATGTGCAACGTCAATAAACAATCAGTCAATTCCATATTCTGAAGTCTTCGGTTACTCTTTAAGGAATTTTAAGTTGTTAAGTTCGACTGCTATTAAAATATTATTAATCTATTAATTTTGCTATGATTACTTCTATAACTTAGGGTTAAGTACGTTTAACTTGCAATGCAATATAACCGATAGATGAAAATTATAGAGAATTCTTTATTTCCCCTATTAAATATGTAGGAAGAAATTTATGTTATCGTACCATTCTATTTCAGAATCAGTTGACATTTGACAAACTTATACACTTTTTGTACTAATTTGTCGCACTAAGAAATGAATTATAGAGAAAGGTAAAATTTTGAATCTATTCTTTCTTTCTTTGAAATAATGAAAAAATATCAATGTTTGAGATATTTTCCACACTGTAAGAATCAGAACATTTTATGAATAACGTGTCATTGGCATTTTACTATTTCAGCGTTGGGTGGTTTTCGAATTCATGGAGGGAGAGAGTTAGTTGACTTTGGATGCTGTTGGCCGTTTCAAACCCTAGAACAGTGGGTTCCAAAAAAAGTTGACCGATCGCTATTTGCTGCACCTCTACCAACCAGTCTAAAAGAGACGTCTTTCTCCGGCTAGTTGTTAAGACCTTTTTAAATTCTGGCGTTGTTGTTGAAGAGATTTGATGCATACTCCCCTTCCAGTATTATCGCGATGATACGAAAGAAACATTGTAACTGATATTTGTGAAGAAGTTTCTCACTATTATTGCATTTAATATACATCCCTCCCTATTGAATTGAGATTTGTTTGGAATTGTTGTCAAATTAACGTCATCGGCCGTCTGTTATTGAGTGGCGGGTTGCGTCGACACGTGTGCCACAGCCGGGAAATCAGTAGTTGTGATTTACGTGTAGTTGTCTTACTTACATACACAGAGGCAAGTGTTTATGCGTCATGGGTAAAGACAACCAGTAGTTCTAGGCTGTGCTATCATCTAGTGCAGGGGTTCTTAACCTTATTCCCCGTCTGGGACGTCTGACAAATAGGAAATTGCTAGCGGATGCAGTTCAAAAAATAAAGTATAACGATCTTTAATATTCCTTTATTTTATTTCAATCATAAGCATCATAAACAATATCCTGCACTAAAAAGGTAACAAAAAATTCAAAATATTTACATTTAATGCGATTTTTGGCATTGCATATTATACACTATTTTTTCATTCCCAATATTATAGCATCTTCGAGATTGCTATCGTTAAGGGGACTTAGTACCTTTGCACCTTCAAAAATTCAATTTTTCAAATTTATTTTAAAAAGTAGTGTTGAAAGTTAGGAACATTTTAAAGCAAACCACTTCAAAATCCGACAATTATTACGCCCTGTACAACAAAAAATGTAAATGTCTATAGTGGCTTGTTCTACGTAATGCAATGTAAACAAACCTCTTTTTCTGTTTGTTATTTTCACACTTTCCCAAAGGATTAAATAAAATGGTTTGCATGCAGAGCTTTCAAATTTTACATGAGTGTTGTACTTGTAAATCTTTATTCTGTGAACCTCAATTTTGTTAATAGGATGATTAGATTTTATTTTATAACATGATACATGAAAAAAAAGTTACTAAATACAAACTTGATAACTTTTTTAATTCTTCAATTTTTTTAATGTAAGGTAAATTTAAAATTTGAGGTTTACAGAATAAGGTCGTTATTTAGTTTTAATTTGGTACAAGAATTATGGTTCTACTGTACATCTTTTAAATTTTATCTTGTGGGTAACGTAAGGTAAGCTAATTTATTTTTTAAATTTTTGTAAGCATATTTCATGCTGTATAAGAAAATATATTAATTTAACAGCAAAAACTGACCTAATATTTTAAACTATACACTTTATTACACAAACTGGCAAAGTTTCATATTGAAATGAGCAAAAACTGTTGATTTATGAAAAATCGAAAAAAGTTTGTCAAAATGTTCTACTTTTGATTTCGAAAAGTACTAAGTCCCCTTAAGTCAAGATCTGATTGTTGGTTTAATCGTATTCATTGTTGAGAACAGCGATTCACATAAATATGTGGAACAGAAAAAAGATTTTAATTTGTAAGCTCCTTTTTTTCAAAAGGGGATGTTTTTTTTATCTTCAGCTAGATTTCAAATATTTTCATTAAGTCCACACGATTTTAATGCAATATTGGACTGAATATTTAAAATCTCATCTTCAACTGATAATGCTTCTTCCTGAATAATTTTCCCCGTGGAATTTGCAACTTCAGAAATATTAATTTGAGGATTCAATGGACTAACAAAACATGAAGCCACTGGCTAAATAATCGAAAATTTCTGGAGTCTATTTTCGAATTGTTTCTAAAGCTTCTGAAGGTGAACAATAAATAAATTTGAGTCAAATAAATTTTCACCGATGACTTTTTTTCGTTGCTGGAAAATGATCGAGAGACCGTTCTGATAAATTTTCATTCCAGAATTGTAATTTTGATTTAAAACTATTATTTGCAGAAACCATTTTAACTATATCTATATTTTTCTCCTAAAGTTGAAAACTTAAAATATTCAATGTTTCTCAAATATCAGTTAAAAATGCCAGGTCCGTCAACCAGAGAAGGACGTCCAATTGTTCGAAATATTCACATTTTGAAAAGAAATATTTTGAATCGCTTCTAGATGTTAAAACAATCGGGTGAGAGCTTCACCTCTACTTAACCAACTTATGTCTGAGTGTAAAATAAGGTCCGATTTTGAAGAATTGCCCTCTTCTGCAATTTATTTATAGACTCTATGTGACAAAGGATTCGTTCGAATTTTGTTGATTATTTTTATAACTAAATTCATGGCAAGCTCAAAGGATAATATTTTAGCAGTTAATGCTTCTTGGTAATGCAATGTTAATGCTTCTTGGAAATGCTTAATAATGCAATGATAATTCATGAAAACCGTGAAAAATTCATCTCTTTTTCAATGAGATATGAATCCATTATTGCAGTCCACCATTGATGGAATCCCTTCAATAACTATTGCTGATACCTTTACAAATGGTGAATTAATTTCTTTAGCATAATTTTTAAAGATATTAAAAATATCTTCTTCTCTTGTTTTTCCATGCTATGGTAGTAGTAATTTAGTAGTTCTTTTACACTAAAATCACTAAAGACCATTTTTATGCATACTGCCAATTGCACTCTATCAGATAAATCTCTCGACTCATCTAACTGAAGTGAAAACTATTCACATTTTTGCATGTCATTGTTCAACTGACTTTCCAAATTAGTTGATAGCACCTGCATTATCTTAGTAGTTATATCGTTAGATAACTGCATATCTTGTATTGCTATAATAATTTCTTGCTTATTACAAAATCATTCAACCAACGCATCATCTCCCGTTAGTAATGCTTTCTTGATTAATTCGTTGTTTGAGAAAGGACTTTTACTTTTTTTGCAACAAATGAAAAATTTTGAAGGAAGTGACTGCGGCATTTTTATTTATATTCGCACTGTTAGTAAAAACAGCTTGCTGGGCAGATAACCTTGATTTAATTAGATTAATTTTCCTTTTTCTCAGCTCTGTTTTAGGCGGATAATCAACGTCGAAAGTATTGTGATTAATCTTCAAATTGCGTTCGTGGCTATACTTCTTCAAAACTGATACAGTACTATTGCAAATCAAACAAAACCCCTTGTCCTTTGTCTGGATAAATCCGCAGATTTCTTCACAATCGCTGTTGAAATGATACATTCGTTGCCGTTTGCTCGAGGAACTCATTTCAGGGTGAGAAAACTAAAATAAAAATTAAACAGATTTAAAGGTGAAATAGCTGAGAAAATTCTTAATTTGGAACAGCAATTAATTCAACGCAAGGGTCTTCAACGACAGTAACGACTGATAAGACAAAACAGTGTTACCAGTACTAGTGGCAACACTGTTTTGTTACCAGTACAGTGTTGCCAGTACAATGATTTTATGGCTTATATTTTATTTCTATAAGTGTGATTAATCTCGTGGCAACACAAAAAATCGTGGCAGGCAGCTGGTTGACCACGGTTGATATTGATATAGTATATAGTCGCTGGTGCACAAAAATAGATTCGTGGGCACACTGGCACCCTCGAGATCGGGGATAAGAAACCCTGATCTAGTGTTTAATTCCTGAGTGACCACTCCGGCATTGTGTGATTTTCGACTTCATGGAAGTAGAAAGAGTTGTTTGAAACTAGATTGCGGTGGTTGTTTGCGAACCCTGACCCAATGGGTCAGATGAAAAGTTGACATTTTGCTTTATGCTGCCCTTCTACTAACTAAGATAAAAAGGGACGGCTCTCTTGGGGTAGTTACTAAGGGGTTTTAACTTCTGGTGTTGTTATTAAAGATAATATCTGAACTAAATTTTTTATTTCATACATTTTCGTCATTTCATATAGCAAACTAATATTTCCTTTAGAGGAAAAATTATAATATTTATCGATCTTGTTTGTCGCCAATGTCGGAAGTTGGTTCTTCTAACCAGTGGTGGAAGACGGCCAGGTCTGTTGACCATGAGTTGCGATTCATTAAGTTTGATTTAGTTTGGAGAAAACTCAACCTGCCAGTTTTTGTGGTGCTCTTAATAACTGAGACAAAAAGGGATTCCCCTTCAGGTTTTTTGTTGAGGTTTTTTAACTTCGTCCATCGTTGTTGAAGACAGCAACAGTAAGTGTAAAGCTCTTTTTTTTCATATGTGTGTAAGAGTTTGGAAACATCGCTCATGTCTGCTTATTCACGACAGGAAAACGGAAATTTTAATATTCGAAATTAAATTATTCCAGTTAATTGACTGTATATTAAAGTCGCTCTTAGAAGCAACATGAGGGCTATTGACGACGAAGTTCTTGGTTTCGAGGCTATGTTTAGGGCCAAGGATGACGCCTGAATCGGTACCTCCCTCTCCAAACTTCCACACTACGTCAGAGGAAAGATTTTGATTCTCGACATATTTAATATGTATCAGCCCCGATACACGGAGGATCAAAGGTGGCATCAGGATTCGAATCCACGATTCGACAAAACAAACCTGGCCTCGACCTCGTGGCCATTACTGCTGGGCTACATAGATCTTTAAAATATCCAGACTGTCAATAAAGGAAACAGTCAATAAAGATTAGTCATCTTACAATTAAGTTTAGTTCACGAAAACCAAAAACTTTTCATATTAAACTGAAAATATTAGAAAGAGAAAATAGAATTGATACACACCTTTAAGATTTGTTTGTTAAAATTATTAAAAGAAGTAGGAAAAGAAATTTTTCATTTCAAATGATTTTCTTTAATTGAATATTATTTCTGCTTCATTCAATACGAAATGAAAACTATCAATCACTTACAAACCGGCATATAAAAGATTCAAGTACACATAAATGATGAAAAAATTTTCATTATTCAAATATGTCAATTTTTCATTATTATTTAGCAATATCTAGAAAAAGGTAAATGTCCCATCAAAAGCATTGATTAAGTGAGTTCTGTAATGGAAATCAATTCAATCCTCCAGTTCAAATTTACAACAGAATTAATTAATCCTGAAACTGTAAGTGAGAAAATGAAACAAAAAAATTTCATCGCCAGACACATATTTCTAAAATTGAAAAGCAAATAAAATACGTACATTTAAATTATAAGATATCCATGCGATAGTTTATTATTTCCTCAACAAAATGAAATTATCGTCTGCCTATGAAACACTGATTGATGAAGCCCAAGATGGCGGCATCTGATGAAAACTTTCTTTACAATATATTAAATGTCTGAAACAGTACAAATTAACACAATTTTAAAAATATATGCCTCGAAGAGAGAGGGGAAACATTGTACTTAGAGTTAATTTTGATACCTTTAAAAGCCATTATGCTAAATCTAAAATTATTTAATCACTACGAAAATTTACATAGCAAATAGAACTCGAATTAATGGAATTTTTCTTAATGCTATTAAATATATTTACAGACTTTGTATACATTAAACAAGAGTATCTTTTCAAGCAGAATCAACTGTTTTTCTTTTTCATAACCAAATGAAAACAATCAACAGGCCCGAAATTTAATCTATATTTCATCAATACTAACGTTTGTTGGAGAGAGCGAAAATTAGTAAAAAACATTTAAATTGCTTTTATATGTTAGCTATTACATTCAATGTAAGGCTACAGCTTATATGACTAAATTAAAAAGGGTGTGCTTCCTTCAGACAAGGTTAACGCAATTTTTGAATAAGTTCCAACAAAACGTGATAACTTTTAGGAATATTGGTACTAACCGCCTAATTCTGAATAGGTAGTGCAACACCGTAGACTTGCTTATAATAAGGAACTGATCAGCCTTTGACATGTACATAAATTTGATTCGTTAAAGCAGTGCTCCGCAACCGGTGTGCCGTGGCACACTGGTGTGTCATGAGCCAAATACAGGTGTGCCGCGGTCAAATACATTGTATTTGACATTTTTCATCATGTATTTAATACACAATGACAATTTTTTTTCATAATAATTTCTATTTTTCTAAATATACTATAGAATAATTATTATAACTAAATAATTGTTTAATGGTCCCCTGATGAGAACAGTTGAAAACTGTATAGTGTGTTGCGTAAACACCAAGGCCCACCAAATTAATCATAGATAAAGCAAAATGACCGTTATGCGCGTCGTTGAAGACTCATGCGCATGTGTTATTTGCATTTGAGCGTGGTACATCACGTTCACTCGTATGTCATTGTTGTCACTATTTTACAACACAACACGTTCATACCACTAACGATAATTATTATTAATTATTTTACTAAATTATGTATGGTTAACGTTCTTCGTATAAAAATTTTTAAGTTTTATACCCCTTTAAATATTGATAAATTTTTACGTTGGAAAGATTCGTCTTCACGTACAGATGATGAAGAACCCAGCACAAGTGTTACAAAAAAACCTAAAGAAGGTAGTGAAAAGAAAGTACGACGAAGACTACATTAAATATGGATTCTCGTGGTGTGGTGACGAAACGGCACCAAGACCACAGTGCATCATTTGCGGCGATCAGCTATCAAACGAGTCAATGGTACCCAGTAAATTAAAGCGGCATCTATATTCAAGCCATCCTAGCTGCGCCAACAAAGACAAACATTATTTTAAGAGGTGCTTAGAACAAAATAAAAAACAGAAGAAATTTATGAAATCGGCCGTAACAATTTCTGAAAAGGCATTAGAAGCTAACACATCGATCAATAACTACCGAGTCTAAAATTGAAAACAACATTTTTTTTGCAAAATCTTTTTTTATTCATCAACATAACACCTTTTGTTAATCACCTTTTAGGGTGATACAATCGTTCCAACTCTTTTCAACAAATCTTTTTTTTTTCTTCCCCCCCCCCCAATTTTTTTTGTTTTTTTCGCAAGAAATCTTTTTTATTGCGAGTAAATAGCGATTAACAGCTTTCTGAATCATCGACTCGTTGCTGTTTTTGTTCCATCGAAAGCAATCGCGGCACCCACTTGGAAAAAACCTTTTTCACTTCACTTCAAAAAACCTTTTTCCTGGTCCGATCGACTTAAAATTTTGACACGTTTCAAGCAAAGGTTAATACTCTAGAAAGATTTGGTTACTGGTTTACTACGAGCGCCATCTCTGGGTTAGTCTCGGGAGTTATTGATCGATGTGTTCGCTATCATGTTGCAAAATTAATTGCACGTCAGAAGAATCCACATACTGTCGGCGAAACACTTATTAAACCAGCATGCATGGAAATTGTTAGACTTATGCTTGGACCCAATGAAATTAAGGAAGTGAATAAAGTTTCGTTGTCTGCTGATACTGTTAAAAGACGTATTCACGATATGTCAAGCGATATTTTAGGAACACTGATTAATAAACTGTTATCGGCTGAAAAATTTGCGCTTCAGATCGATGAAACAACTGATATTAAAAATAAAGCACAGCTGATAGTTACTGTAAGTTTCGTTGACGAGGACTTTATTAAAGGACATTATTTATTCTGTAAGGAGGTTCCAGAGCGAACGACCGGTGAAGAAATTTTTCGAGTAATCGATGATTTCTTCAAAATATGTAATATTCAGTGGAGCAACTGCATTGCTGTTTGCACGGATGGCGTTGCGGCAATGACGGGTCCTAAAAAAGGTTTTATCTCCTGTGTAAAACAAAAAAATCCGACGGTACAATTTACACACTGCTGCATACATCGAGAAGCATTGATGGTCAAGAATTTGCCGGAAGAACTTTTGAACACGATGAATGAATGCATTAAAATCATAAACTTAATTAAATCAAGAACCATAAATTCGCGAATTTATGGATTACTTTGTGCAGAAATGGGAGCCGAATATGAATCCTTATTATTTTATACAGAAATTCGTTAGCTATCCCGAGGCAAGGTTTTGGCTAAATTATTTGAGCTTCGTCACGAGGTGCGTGAATTTCTTTTAACACAGAATAAGCGCGAAATATGCCAGCACCTCGATGATGATTATTGGATAGCCAAACTTGCATACATGGCTGATATATTCGAGCATTTTAATGAACTTAATAAAAAAATGCAAGGTCGAAATGAGAATATTTTGACGTGCTCCGACAAATTACAAGGATTTATTAAAAAACTCGAACTTTGGCGGAAAGAGTTGCAAAAAAGGATGTTTGGAAATGTACTAAAGGACCAATCGTATTACAATTGAAAACAACCAATTAATTGTGGATCTGGTCCAACAACATTTAAGTATGCTTTAGCAGAAATTTGGTCAGTATTTTTATTCCATTATTACGGAACAATACGATTGGATTCGAAATCCTTTTGCAACCAATGCAATGAATTCTACTGAAGCACTGCCTCTACAAATTCGATAGGAATTTAGAGATTTAAATAATGACATGACTTTTAAATTATACTTCTCCGAAGTTCCATTAGATGTTTTCTGGATTTACGTTAAAAAAGAATATCCTCACATTTCCTACAAAGCAATCTTAACATTACTTCCATTTTCGACGACATATTTATGTGAGCAAAGTTTTTCAACTCTTGTATTAATTAAAAATGATAAGCGGTCATGCTTAAAAGATCTTGACCAAGAACTTCGGGTTGCGTTGTCAAATATTGAGCCGAATATAAAACTTTTGTGTTCATTGAAACAACCGCAGGTATAACATTAATAATTATTATGATTGCGTAGATATAAATATGTTATGGTTTTATGTATGTATACTTTTTAAATAAAAAACAAACATTTATTGTAAAATTTGTGTATCAATTAATACCTATATACTTTAGCTTTTGGTGTGCCGCGGAATTCTAGAAAGAATTTTGGTGCGTCGTAGGTGAGAAAAGGTTGCGGAGCACTGCGTTATAGGACACAGTATCCTAAAAATCACCAAATACAGAAACAAAATTATTGCTTTATTTGTACCTTTGGACTTTTCTAAATATTTAAATTTTCTCAAAGAGTGAGCCAAATTATTTAACTAGCCATCAAAATTTTAAGTAACTTTTCTAATATTTTTATTTTTCGTGTGGAGATCATGTATTTAAAATGCAATGCTTATTATTTAAAATGCAAATATGTGATCAGTATGAAAAAAAGTTTTGGATTTTCTTATTGAAAATTTCTGATTTTTGATTATTTCCTGATAATATCAATTCCAATTTTTTATTATTTTTTTTCTGATTTTGATCATCTTCTGGATGTATAACAAACAAGATAACTCTCTCTCCACAGAATAAAGGCATAGGTAAATTATTATTTTTTAAAAAAGCATCCACAAAATTGAAATAAAACTGTTTTCCTCCCTTGTTTTGTTGTGTCTGATAGAAAAAATGAGTAAAGCTTCAAATACGAGGGTGGTTCAAAGAATACTTGTATTTGAAGACAGATGGCATCATTATGGTAAACTGTTGTTAACATTGGGTGCTGTCATCTGTTAAATAGATCCAAAATAAATTTGACATTAATTCAAAAATTAGTTTTGATTTGGAAGTCATTTATTGCCTAAGCAAAATTTTATTGTGTCCGCGTCGAGTTGACGACGTTATTTTGTATGGAATTGTCACCATCGGTAAGTCTAGAATTCTTGATTATTCATTGGAAATCAAGCACAAATTAAGACATTGGTAATTTGTAAATAATTTCCAAAAAAGGCTACAAAGGTCCTATAGACCCGAAAAGTCGTGAGGCGTGAAAGACGTCATAATTACGCATACCAGAAAATGAGACTTAGACAGCTGTCTAGTGAATCACGCTGTCTTTTTTTTTTATATATATAAACAAACAATTTCTGATGCTGCGAGTGTCATGTCTTGGAGTTTCTCAGGACTAATTGAAAGACACTCGTAATTCTGGTTAAGCTTAAGTGGCCGTGGTAGCCTACTGGTCTAGGTTTCGGATTCGTTGCTGGAGGTTTTCTTTCAGTCGCAGGTTCAATCCTTGGCTACCAAAGACCTGCCGTGTAGCCGGTACTGATGCACGTTAGATCTGTAGGGGCCCAAAGTCCTCCCGTTGGCGTGGTGTAGAAGTTAGGAAAGGGTGGTGCCAGTTCTGGTGTCATCCTCGTCACTTGACCAAGGTTCAAAATTACGAGGTCTGTCGGCAATAGCCCTCGTGTTGCTTTTAGTGCGACGTTAATAAAAATAAAACTAAACTAGTTACGCTTAACCCACGCACCTAAATACGAGAAACACTACTATGATATAAAAAAATGTTTAAAAATATTAAAATTTACTGATGTAGAAGGAATTTTAAGGAGTAATATTATTTTGGAAAAAGATATAACTAAAACTAACAGTCTATTTCAAAAATAATTCCCTTTTTTTTTTAAATGCATGTTTTATATGTGTTCAAATATGAAAAAGTAATATAAACTCAAACACTTTCATATAAATATCACATAAAAGTGTTTGCTCATTACTGGTTGTGTCCTTACTCATTATCTAAGTATATTGAATCGAGTACGTGGTTTTCCTGCTCGAATCCATCAAAACCATAACCTTAACTTTTCAATGACTATCTCAAATACATATATGTACACCAGCACCTTAAATAAACGACCTCTCGTAGATCTTCCCTAAGAGCTGCCAATAGAGGCAACACCGATAACAGGTATATCGGCCCATTTTATTCTGAATTAAAACTGCCGACATCTTTTCATGGATGGGGGCTATTGTCTCTGTGTTTGCGCAGACTTTCCATTAATCTCCGCGGGTAGAACAATCGAAACTTTATCTGAATACCCTCCCAGAGCTAAAAAGCCGGGGGATCCGTGATTAATGTCCGTGACAGATAGCTTGATGGTTTCAATAATACGTATCCTTTGCCTTGATGGACGATGCGATGGGTGAAACAAGGGGGAAGGACGATTTGTTTTGAAAGCGTCAGAACACTGGTGTTATTAATCGTCCGGGACACAAAAGCCAACCCTTTTGTCGCCGATTACAAAATTGTGACTTTTTTTTTTCGGCTTCCCATTCTTATTCTTACTTTTGTTTCTTGAAAATAAATGGCGAAAAAATGATTCGTTAGTTTGGAGATGCTGAAGCGATGGGTAAAGCTCTTGATCGTATGCTAGGGCATTTAGGAGACTAAGAAATGACCGAGAAAGGAATTAGGCTGGAAACTGGAGGAGACGTAGATATACTTTTTTAAAAAATATATGAGTGCGTGTGTGTGTGGTATGCTACATAACTTCCAGATTTGTATTGTAAAATATGTCACTACAGCCGATGTTGGTGTTTACGTGATCCTTTTTAAATACGACACAATTATTCTATGCACAAGTCTTAAAACGACATTAATATATACAAATAAGACTGAACTCTAAACGATGGGAAAAAAACACTAAAATTAATCAGAAAGAATATAACACAAATAAATCCTAAATTATTTTATATGACTTGAATAATCCCTAAAAATTCAAATTTGCATGTTCTAAAATAAAAAGAACCACGTACATTTGGTTATCATGATTCTTACCTTACTCATTCAACTAATTATTATATATATATATGGTACTTACCTATATTAAGATAAAGACGAAAAAGGCTACATTAAAGTTGATTAAAATTTTTATGAACATAGTTTTGTTTTTCCTGTCTTACTTCTTAACTTTAATTATGTATATATATGTATATATATTCTTTCGGACAGTTGTGTGGTTACATCTATTCCTTATAAAACTGTTTATTTCCTACGAAAGTTGGGTTATTAATTCACGTATAAACAGATTTCTTCGACCTTAATCTAGAGATAATATTAAAAAGTTTCATTTGCATTTGGTTTATTCTTAAACGAATTTTTTTCTTCAATTATCTCTTGCTGCCTTTCATTGCGTCTTCTGTGTTGTTCTTAATTTTATAAGCAATTTTACGTATTTTTAAGGTTATAAATAATTAATATTTATTTTAAGGCTTAAGTATTTTTGTTTCTTCTACTTAATAAAAAAATTTATATATATATATATATATATATATATATATATATATATAAGTGCCCTAAAGCCTGAGTTCTATTTCATTCTTTTCGGCTAAATAGAATAAGTAACACAAAGCTGGAATAAGAAATGAAAAAAGAAACAGAAGTCTCCTGATAATTCAAATGTTAATCTTGAAGAAATTACAAAAATCAAGCTTTGTACCGATAGTCAATTTTTTAAAGTATTTTTTCAAGAGTAAAAAGAATGTTAATTTTATTCTAAAAAGAAAATTGAATTTTGTACAGCACTTCATGTGGAAGGATTAATCACAAGAAATCAATCTTCTTGAAGTTGGTCTCTCAGAGAGTTGATCACCGCAAGTCGCCGCATACAGTAAATTCGATAAGTCGGAATCAGTCAACTAGGATCTCCGTATAAACCGGACTTCTTTGCACGAAGAGCTCTTTTCTTTTTAATTTTCAAACACGATCTGCAATTTTCCTTAATAATATTTATAAAAAAAAAAGTATTATCTGTACCGAAATATTCTAACAACTCTGAATATTTCAAAGGAAATTGGGAGGGAAGAAATATTCTGTGCACAATCTCAATAAAGCTTTAAATACATCTTTTATTACCAGTGACAAACGCATACTATGCTACATCTTCTAAATGGAAAATTTGATAAAATAATTGTAAGAGCTCTTTTATTGCAATTTCTTACGATAGCACCGTGATAATAAACTTCTGATACATAAGAAGTCGGGGAGAGAGAAATGGGAAATTCTCTGATTTCTTTATAATTTTATCCCATTCTCTGGTTGCTTGGAACAGTTTTCCATTTTTGAGTCATCGACTGTCTCCTGTTGAGTGGCGGGTCTCGTCGACATGTGCGCTAAAGCGGCAATATCACTAGTCGTGATTTATGAGCATTACAGAGCCAAGAGTTTTTGAGTCGGGTACATGTGACGTCTATAGTTATAGGCTGTGTTGCCACTAGTGTTCAAGTCCTGAGTCACTACTTCAGCGTAGGACGTTTTCTCCGAAAGATCGGAGGATGTTTCTCTGCCCCGTGCTCTGTGGAAGGAGGGAGAGTGGGTTGGTGACTATGATGTGTGTGTGTGTAAAAATGGAATTTAGTCGTGTGTAAAAATATAAGGAAATTTTCAACAAACTATAAATTTATTTTAACGACTGCCAGCAGCTAAACTCTGCGGCAAACTCGTAAACTAATACTGCCAGCAGCTAATCTGTGCGGCGAACAAGCGAATTGATATTACCACTAATGGCGTATCCCGCCAAACCCAGTTCGTTCCAAAAACAACAAGGATATTGCCAACACGCAAAGATAAAAATTGGGTTAATGGTGTGGGAATAGTGTAAGAATTATTTTACATACATATAAAATAAAGACATATTACAAATGTATCAATGAAATGAAAGATATTGAATACAAAAAGGTCCAAACATGAAATAAAAGATATTGAATACAAATAGGTCCAAACATAAAATAAAAGATATTGAATACAAATAGGTCCAAACATAAAATAAAAGATATTGAATACAAATAGGTCCAAACAAAACTATATATAAAGCAAATCAAAATTTACTTTGCTGTTGCAAAATTCAAAGAAAGATATCAAAGAAGACAAAGAAAGTTATAAAAGGAAATCATCTTATTCAAAGTGCTGTGTCCAGTTGCAGGCAAACAATGCATGTATAAATATATGCTGAAACCATCATACTTCAAATGCTATAGGAAAACGTAAATACTCGTCGATTAAGTTGAAGAGAAAGAAACAACGAGTATGAATTCATTGTTTCAATTTTAAGATATCGATTTTTGTATCAAAAGAGAAAAATTAATTTGGAAATTATAATTTTGAAAAAGTAAGAAAGGCGTATTTATTTGGGGTTGTATACTTATTCGTTTTGTTGCATATTGTTCATTATCATTTTTGCAAATAATTAATCTGATTAAGGCTAGAAGTACCTGTTTAAATATTTTTACTTCGGATTGCCACCATTCGAAGTAAAAGTTTTTGTTTCTTTTCACTACCACGTATAATCTTTTCCCATTCATCAGCACATTCAATAACACATTTCTTCTCCAATTCCCGAAACAATCGCAATTACTTTACATACGAACCATTAAAAAACTCTTCCCCTCCCCCTTTATTTTTTTAAAACACAACCCTTCGATAGATAACAACCCGAAAAACCACCAAGTACAACTCTCGCAAATGGCAAAAGCACTCACCCATTTCAATGAGAATGGAAAACACACTTCCCCCTCCTCTTTCCCTCTCACACCCTCGAAGAATACTTTTGTTCCTTACGTTCTCCAGAGGGGCGAAGACTGGGAATAATCACACTGATCATCCCTTGGGGCTTCCTTCCTCTTCCCAACAGCACTTAGGAACAGATTTCAATCGCCGAAGAAAACACACCTCTGGATGAAAGACCCACTCAGGGCCAGCTGCCTAATGACCATCATAATTCCATCCCCTCCCCTTTTTCACCCCCTCCCCAATCCTCAAATTCGATTTATAGATGAGAGAACTCGAGTACCTTTATTCCACGCACCCCCTTCTCTCTCCAATTCGGTCCTTTCATAAACTCTGCGGGGTGCTGGGCCCTTTTCCTGGAATGTCTCGGCGTATTTGTTTGTTTGAAGCCCACGTTTTGAGTATGGCAATTTATGTTGGGGAGTAGATGCATTCCTGTTCTATTGATCATCCAAAGAGAGGGTGCCCGCGGGGGTGGGCGAAAGGGATGGGAGCAAAGTGGTGCTCGTTTTGAAGAAAGAATGATGTGTGAGAATTCGCACCCGAGATTCTGTCTATAGTTGTAAACTTCTGCCAGGATGTTGCGCCCATTCCATGTATCGAGTGGTCATAAATGAGAGATGTTAGTTCCGTAATTTGGGAGAATGGGGTTCTGTCAGAAGCGTCTCACGTTGCCCAGCGAAGGATTTTTTTATTTATACGAAATTGATTTAGATGTTCTCTCATCTTGTATATAGCAGCATTCAAGAAGAAGAATACTTTGCTCAATTTTGAATAATAGTTTGTTTATCTGGAACTAAAGGAATTCACACTAAATAATAATTTGTTTAAATTTGAGTTACAGTGTATCGGTGCTTGGCTCTTATGGGCATGTGTTTTTATTTCTTTATTTTTGGAATGTAAACAGTTTCTCTATATATACTATTCAATACACCTAATAAACCATTGCTTACTATATCCATTTCTTTCTTCGGATAGATTTATTGTGTCTTCAGAATATTTGTGAATGCAATTTCCTATGGTTTTATAAAAATGAATTTAATATAATATAAAATACACGGTTCTATATATTGTACATTCAGGGATAGATTATTAATGGCTATCCATCATAAGAAAATATAAAGGATGGTCATTCAAAATACAATGTTTGAAAACAAGTGTAAGTTGATGGGGAAACCATTGCTCCTCATATATCAAAATGTATTTCTGCTAAATTAAGTTTCTAAAATGAGAAACAGCATTTGGAAAAGGAAATGAATAAGAGTGAATACTACTATTTACAACATGAAAATTTTATGTTGTAAATAGTAGAAATATTTTTAAGAAAACATTGAACAAAAATAATTTTTATAAATTGAGAATATTTTGATTGGATGGTTAGTTAATTTTAATTAAAGTAATCTAACATACTATGTAACATTATTGGCCGCATATTACTCATATTTTAGCCATTATCAAACGCTGATAGTCTTACCCGACCTGGTCTATAACTATCTCGCAATGTAAATAGGTTTTTAATAACGTGCAACAAATTATATCATTCCACAAGACTGGTCATTGATCGAGAGCTGATTCGAACCCAAGAAATTCCTTCAACGTCTATCCTAGAACCTCCTTACTATGGTTAGAGCTTCGCTGCAGCCTTCCCATCTTTGTTTTCAGACACAATTATGATCAATATTAGTTACTATTAAAGATTCATAATAATTAATTATTATCCTTATTAATGAACCCTTATTAATCATCTTTTCAATTAAATATAATAAAAATTAGTTAGATAGAATGTGTATTACAAATCGATTGATTGATTTCCAAACGTACAAGAAAAGCGAGGGCAATAAGTGATGGAACTCGCCATTCTGAACCTCGATAAAGTGACGAGGACATCATTTGAGCAGTTATTCCCTTCTCTAAGCTTCCATACTAAACCAAAAGTAAAATTTTGAGCCTCAACAGATATAAAGTACGCTCCCTCCTCCCGTTGGGTGTTAAGTCACAAGATTCGCCCTTTAAATGACATTCAAAAAGAAAATTCCACTTCAGCAATAGAGACTAATGATTATAGACAACTAATTAGTCGGTTAATACAATTTAACATCAACTCTTCGCTCTGGAACATCTGTTAGATTCAAATTATGGACTTCACTGTCTACAGTTTGTAGTGGTTATGTCGACCATGTTCCCTGCCATGCTATTTTAATGAATTCAAAAAGCAACCGTTTCATTTCAGTTCAAGAGACTAATAATTGTAGACAACTAATAAGTCGACTAATACAATTTAACATCATCTCTTCCCTCTGGAACTTCTTCTAGATTCAAATTATGGGATACACTTTTTGCAGTTTTCAGGGGTTCTTTAGACCATTTTCCCTACCACATGCTATCTTAATAAATTTTAAAATGGAGCATTTCATTTCAGCAAGATGGAATGATATCTGTAATGGTTTCATAACCAAACGACCAACAGAGTCTGTTAATTCATTTCCTAAAATGCCTGCATATTTAGGAATCCAACAAAATATTATGTTATCTCTCTTGCTGTACAATTGACATACAATATCTCCAAAATCAGATATACAATTATATCACTCTAATCTTCAAAAAGTTTCAATATTTCTACAAGACAGACTTGCTGTCAATATGTATATAAAGCTTACAGAAACTGAAACAACCGACTGGTTTAATGGGATAAAAAAACAACTTCGGTGGCATAGATTCTACAAGAAGTTCCCCGTAGAACATGAAGCTCGAAGTAATAAATCTCTTGATATTTTTTCTATGAATATCAAAAAGAAACTAATTCAAATTCTTTTTCAAAATAAACGTCACACACACACAACTCATATATACATCCACATAAACTAGTATTATTAACAACAGCAAATAAACGAATTAATTATCTCTTTGAAAACACCCATTTAAAGATGTAAATTTTACATTCGGAGAATCAGAATTTCATGTATAAAGTCAGACTCTTTATCAAATTCCCTGTTTTAAGCTTCAAGAAAAAAAAAACTTGTTTTTTAAACTAAATATTTACTACACACATCAATTCAGAAAAATTATTAATATTTTATTTATTATTAATACTGCACAATATCTGTTCAACACAATCATAACATTTCCATATCACCTTAAACCACTAGCTTATTTCATTCAAGAGGGATTAATATATATCTAGTAACATAAATCTTCCCGTTTCACACAAATCGTATTAACTTCTTTTCAATTGTAAAGAGAAAAAAAGAGAAATAAGCACAAATTAATGTGGCGCAGTAGGTTATTTTAAATAAATATTTTTCGAATGCATTATTTCATTTGTGGGGCTTTTATAGCATCAAAATATTACCATTTAAATCTGTGTCAAAACAAATGAGCAAATAAGCTTTCTTTCTCTATCACAAAATAGAGAAATTTTAAGGGGAAAAACTTTGTCTAATATTCTATAATCTCTTGTTTACTTTTCTAGTAGGAACATTTTTGATTTTCAAGGATCTTATTTTTAAAGATTTTTTTCTGACAATTTAAGCCATACTGTAATTATTGTTTTAAGCTTGTTTCATTTTTCGCTTGTCTTCTGGTTGTCTCCTATCTTTTCTTCTGAAAGGAACTTAATTTTTACAAATGTGAAAACGACATTTCAGATTTTGGGTCGATGCTAAATACAAGAACAATTTTCCTTGACAGAAGACTGCTTCACATAAATCACTCACTTTTTTACTCTGCATTAAAACTCCGAGAGATATTTAAGTATTTTCCAATAAAAGATTTCCTTGGTGCTCTTATTTAACTGAAAAATTCTAGAGCTTTTATTAAACAGAGGATTATTTATTTGCGAAATTCGTATATTCATTTTTTAATTAAAGCTAGAATTAAAGTCTGTGATTTGAAGAGAAATTGAAAGTAGGTAGTTTGAAAGGTTATTTAAATTTTTTGTCCGTATAGTAGTGATTCTTAAATCACATCGAGTTTTAAATAGGAAAATAAAAGAAATGGTCTAAAAACGAGTCTTTCTGCATTGTATATTCAGAATCTTAAAAATGGTTATTTTTAAAAATTTCTGTAAGTTTTATCAGAAATATAAAACTTAAACACGTTGTAACGTATTTTCACGGGCTTTGTGAAAGAACTGTGGTATTTATAAATTAACTTATCTCTACAGGAGTAATTGTAAGATATGGAATGGAGAAAGTTGGCAAGAATTTTCAAGAGATGTAGATTAAATAATAGGAAGGCTTAGTGAATAGAAAATAAATAGAATGTGATTACTTGAATCAAGTACCTTAGAAATCTAGTTTAGTCGTATCTAGAGATTAAAAATCTACTGGAATTGTATCCAATTATATGAAGTATACTGTTAGAATCTGTATGATATGTAAATATAAGATTCTGTGTTCACCTTTTTTATTCTTGTTATTTCATTTTGCATCATTTTTTGCGTTGTTATCAATATCTATTATTTTTTTGTTTCGTTTTTTTTCCAAAGTTACTTGTATAAATATGTTAATAACTGAAGTTAATTTAAATATTATACTAAAATTAAAAAGTTATATCTAAATTAAGAATTAGAACGATTACTTAAAGAATAAAAAGATAACCTTAAATTAAGATTTTATTTTCTGCTTGAAGGTTGAATTACTGATAATGCCTAGAAGGGTAATCGGTAATTTGAATCATGAGATTGTAAAGAAGAGAAGTGGTGAATAAGTAATAAATTTCCCTGAACTAATGCAAGGCTTCTTGCAGGAAATTTCCAAACATTCAAGCCATAACTACAATTGATATACATCCCTTGTGGTACTGAGTGCCATTTTGAACGTTTCCGTAGACGCCATCGGTAGTACCTAGTGGATCAATCTCACACACGTGCTGAAATTGCTTACACCACTAGTCGTGATGCATGAGGGAAATGTCTTTGGAAGACTCTGAAGAATTTTTGCGTTGAGGGTATATTTAACTAGTATCTCTAGATTGGGATGTGCTATATTCTACTGAACGATTTATTAATAGTTACTTCTTTGGTAAGATGTCAATAGCGATGTTTGAATTCAGATTTAAACTGCCTATGTGCAAGTCCGCAGACATCGCTTTAGACAACTGAATCAGGAAAGTGTTATAGATGCCAGTTATTAGGCGTTTTTGGTCTTGATATTGCTCATTGTGATTCCCTGAAAAGGAGCCGCCGTAAAAAAGTTAAATTTTAACTCGTTATAATTGAAAGAGAATGAATTTCAGGTACGTCAGATTTAGATTAGGGAATATTTGCTGACTGGCGAATAGTTTTAATTACATCTTATATTTACTGCCGACTTCTGCTCAGTGATTATTTCCTATACTTATTTTCAAATCTAGTTTTACTTTTCACAGTCGTCTCAACCTGCGAGCTTTTTATAAATAAATTATTTAAATAAAAAAAAAAGAATATTTCATGCTTATTCTTCCTGATGTAATTACTTCGCTCCTGAGTATCTGGTTTAATTTAGTTAATAAACACTCCTTAGAATGACACATATCCAAATTCTTTCAGAGATATTTCATTAGATCTCATTCCTTATAAATCGAATTCAGGCTGTTTTATAAATATAGCCATGTCTATGTTCCCTATTCTCAGTTAATTTCGATAGCAATGAATACAGTAAATTTTGACACAAATAGCCAGAAAGGCGAAAGAAATTGTAATCACTAGCAAATATTTATTCAGTCATATGTATTATTACTAAAACATATGTATTGTTACGTTTATATGAAATTTTTCTCAGGCGAAATTTACATGGGAGTGAAATTAAATGTCATAGCAAATATGATAGAGTTCATATTTTCCATTAACTTAAGAATTTAATTTAATTTACGTTTGGACAATGGATTAGAGTTTTCAAAATGGAACACTGATAAATTACATTCAATATTTTAACTTCCTGCATTTTGTTTTTTCCCAAGAACATATAGTTTGAGAATATGTAGTTTTTTTTTTAAAGTGTTCTTCGTTATGTATTTTTTTACTTTAAAATTATAAAATATTTGAATAATTAATAATGCTTGTACAGTAATAACGTTAAAATTCATTGCACATTACATTATTTTCAATGCAAAAATTAAAAAAGCATTCTTAGCAAAATAATTTGCTTGTTAGAGTGAGAACACTCAACGAAGAATAAAACTACTCACAATCTTTTTTAATTTTCTTTTTTCAAATTTGTGCTACCTTAATTCACAGCAATCGTTTGCTGATTAAATTTATAGATGTTCTTTATTTGAAGGTATCACACATTTCTTTGTACAAACTGAGAATTTCGGAAACTTTTTCTGAGTTATATGGATCCGCTAGTTCACAAAACAACGTAGGTACTTTTTCTTTAGATTTGTGCAAGTGATAAATCGCCAAATATAACAGATTTTTATCTGATTAGCTCATGTATCTTATGTTTATGTGGAAAGTAATACTAAATGAATTGATCATTTCTTTCATAAGAAAATAAGTTATTTTATCTTCGGATTAATTGGAAATCCTACCTGAAGTCAGCACATTGTTGCTAATGAGTTGTTCTTTTGTATTCGATGTGTGGTTCATATGAAAGTGCTTTCTGTTTACTTAAAAAAAAATTTGTCCGCCCATTTTTCGTTGTGGACAAACCAGTAGCAAAAACACTTAATTTTTATAAAACGGATGCCCTTTTATTACTCTTGGTTTGCAAAGTATAATTAGTTTTACTTTACATTTGCTTAAAAGGAGAACATACTACTTCCTATACTATCTTGGCAACATTTTCGCCTTCTTGGCGACATTTTCGAATAACATAGGAATTTTTTTTTTTTATTTCGACTTATATACAGAAATTTGATTTTTTTTTGGAGGGGGAAGGGGAACACACTCTTGACTTATACATGGATCGGCTTACATCCGGAAATATATGGTAAATTATACTTTGCAAGTATGAGTTAGAAAAAGGCTTCTGTTTTATAACAATTAATTATTGTTTTTCGGTCCATTTAGTATGGTCTCAAAATAGGGGAAAGATTCAATCTGTGAAAATTTTCAGCTAGATGAAAAAATAATTTAATACACACTTTTCTCACAGAAACATAATTTTCTCATTTGTGATCTGGAAATAAGTAAGTTTAAAGAAACTCTTAAGACTTTATCACTATAATATCCATTTCGTTGGAGATTAATTAAGGCTTTAAAGCACTTAAATTAAAAACAAACTTATCCTGGAGAAAAAGAAATCACCCTTCTCTTGGAATTTGAGTATACCCAAAAACGTGGGGAAAAAAAATAATTATACTATATTCTAAATGAATAAAATTACTTAGAATTTTTTTTTATCAAGGATTGAATAGGAAGTGAACATTTCTTTTCATACAAAAAAGAAGTACATACAGGTAGAAATGCCTGTCACACAAAAGTAACTGCAATATATACAAATATTGAATCCACAATACAATGAAAATCATCTTGCAGCACAAAGAGTAATTTATGAACATTGCATCTATATATATATAACACATCAATCAATAACTCCCGAGTCTAAAATTGAAAACAACATTTTTTTTGCAATTTTTTTTTTTTTATTCATCAACATAACACCTTTTGTTAATCACCTTTTAGGGTGATACAATCGTTCCAACGCTTTTCCACACACAAATCTTTTTTTTTTTTTTTTTTTTTCCTTTTTCCAAAAAAAAATTTTTTTTTTTTCGCAAGAAATCTTTTTTGTTGCGAGTAAATATCGAAAGCAATCGCGGCACCCACTTGGAAAAAACCTTTTTCACTTCACTTCAAAAAACCTTTTTCAGTAAATACACTTCCATATGATATCTGTGTCATCTCAGCAATCTCACGGAGCTTCACTTTACGATGTTTCATTATAATTTTCGTCACTTCACTCACATTTTCCGGTGTAACGGCTTCCACAGGTCTACCCGAGCGTTCCGCGTCATTTGTGTCGGTACGACCACGTTTAAACTCGGCAAACCACCGACAAATCGTTGCTTTTGATGGACAAGAGTCCAGGTAACATTTTCCAATCCATTGTTTTGCTTGCACGGTGTTTTTACCCATTAAAAAACAATGTTTTATCAGAACACGAAACTCGGTTTTTTCCATTTTTTAAACAAACTACAAAACGACTTTACTCCAACCTCGATAACTCAGCTGTTTCTGGTCCGATTGACTTAAAATTTTGACACGTTTCAAGCAAAGGTTCGTACTCTAGAAAGACCTGGTTACTGGTTTACTACGAGCGCCATCTCTGGGTTAGTCTCGGGAGTTATTGATTGATGTGTTATTTACATTTTATTAAGAAAAAAATTTTTAGTAAGAGTTCTTTTGGTTATTTTGCATATAAACGAGAGATGTTCCCGAAGTAAATTTCGTCATTTTTTTTTCACATGGAAAATTTATTACATAAATAAATTCCATGTCATCATGAGCCTTGTACTATTTTTGACATAGTCGCCACCGAAAAGGAGACATTTGTCGAAGGGTGTAATCAGTTTGAAGAAACCACTCTGGTAAAACTCGGTGTCCTGCAAAACAAGGAATTGTCGTACAGCCTGCTCCACCTCAGTATTATTTTGGAGGGACCTGAGCACGACCAATAAGCAGTGTGGACGCCACGTCTGACACCTTTATGCTCCAATAACAAAAAGTTTTAATTTATCCTTTCCCTACATATTCGTAAGCTTTGATTGGCTGGTTTTTATTAATGTCACACTTAAAGCAACACGAGGGCTATTGGCGATGGACCTCGTAATTTTTAACCCAAATTAATTGACGAGGACGACACCTGAACAGGCACCCTATCTCCTAACTTACACACCACCGTCCAACGGTCCAATCGCAATTTATCTAGACTTTCTTTGTGTAGCGTTTACTTCGTAGACACCAGTTGGACTTTGAGAAAATATATCGTAATAGATAGAATTATTATGTTGGAAGGCAAAATATTACCATTGTTGTAGAGAGAATTATCGTTGTAAGGAATATAGTAATACAGATAACTGTTTTACATTAATCTGAAAGAAATTCAGCCAGGACTATGAAACCTGCGACCCATCATTACCTACTCTTGTCCAATTTGGAATCAGGCTGCTCAAATACACCATAATAAATTAGAAATATTACAAAACAATATTTTAAGAATGATCGCACAAGCTAACTAGATGGTTTGTGCGTAATAATGACATCAGGGATTCCCTAAATTTCTAGAAACTTCAAAATTGCAATAATTTAATCACAGAAAAATTTAATAGTACCCTTATCAACCACCCAAACCCTTCAATTCAGCAAATCAATAACTATTTTCAAAATTATAGAACACCAACAAGTCTAGATTGACTCTCACTTATACCTCCTTAACTCACCAAACCCTCAACCAATAGGAAAGCTCCCTCTGCCCCTTAGAAGCAAGAGGGAAGTTTCTCCTAACCAAGATAGAAAATTTCTCAGTACTCGAGTAGCTGCTCCCTGATTGGACAAGCGCTACCCACTCACCTCCACTCACTGCTCACTCACTAAAGTTCATAGAATCTTTAACTCAATAAACTTTTTACAATTTAATGCATTTATCTGATAACTCTTATATCTATTATTTCATCTTTTAAAATTGCGCAGCATCCATTTTACCAGGGTATTGTAATAGCATGTAATCAGGTTCAACTCAGATTAGAGATATAGACCCATACAGGGTTCGGTGTTCTAAATAAACCTTCAATATGGACTATGAAAAACATTGTAATACAGAGAATTATCGTTATAGAGGACATCGTTGTAGCGAGATTATACAATATATATATTCTCTTAGAAGTTTATTAGATTTATAATTTCACTTGGAAAAAATAAATATCCCTTGTAAAATTTTAAAAGAAAATGCCTTTTGTAGTTCCCATTTCATAAACTTTCAAAAACCATCAAGGATTTATTTTATATTTTAAAATCATTTTTAATCTACTTTCAATAATTTCAAATACATATGTCTATTGTTTGAAGTAAAATATATTAAAACGAAGGATAAGAATAATTTAATTGAAAACATCGAATTAAATCTTCATTCTTTGAATTAATTAAATCTTCAAAGAGAAATTTTGCTGACTCAGTGAAATTTAAAATTTTATAATAGTGTATCTTTCATATTAACTCTAACAGTCCTAATTTTCTTTTTCCTAGTATAAATTACAAACACGTAAAATTATGAAAAACAAAAGGAATATATAACACAGAAAAAAAAAATAATACTACAATGAAAATTCTAAAAACATCTTACGAAACTCAATAACGTTGCAAAATGAAAGAATAAATTATGTCAAACATTTCTAATGAGAAGTGAAACATATCTCAAAAATACTCTAATCAACTCTCCCTGTCTACTCTCATTTTGCTATTCCACATTTTATTCACTTGTTCAACACGCATTTTACATAGAAGTACATAGATTGCAAAGAGGCTTCCTAAAGTTAAATCTATTAAAGACATTTTCTCGGAGAATCAAAAATATTTTCTATTCATTTTTTTAAGAAAAAGAACATTTGTATGCTAATTTAATTTGCTTTTGATACGCTTCCGTTGGAACAAAAAACTGCAAACACGGTTCTGACGCAGGGAAAAAAACGCTGGAAGAAAATATGTAAAAAAAGGGAGGGATGAAACCTCTCACATGTTTACTTTTTGATAATTTTTTTTTTTCATTTTTAAGGCTTATAGCATTATTATCAAGTTAGAAAAACGAATTTAATCATAATGCAATTTATATTTTTCTTTTATGGGGGATTAGATCTCACAGTATTTTTTAAAAAAAAAATTCTTTCGCAAATGGTTAGATGTTGTGAAGGAAAATATTCAAAATGCTTATTATTCTGAAGAAAAAAAATTGGAAAAATAATTAAAAAATCTTTATTAAAAGTAATTAAATAAATCACTAAATATATATAAAATTCAGATTGTTAGTAACAATTGTATATCACTCACCTTTAGAACAAGTTTAATCTTAAAACTGACTGCTGAATTTTGAATTAAAATTTTTGGAACAAATTACATAATTACAGTTTCCTCTTGTTTATGCTGTTATAATGTAATGTCTTTTAGGTAAATAAATGTAAAATTTTATATTTTTTTATTATGTAGTTAAAACTTTATATAAATTTTCAAAATACTCATTTTTAAGCAATAAAAAAAACTCGACAAACAAAATGTATATATTTTTAATCTTCCAAATTTTCATAAATTCTAATTTAAATTAACTACAACGTAGTTCCAAAGTTTAAGAATATTTTAAAAATCAAAGACTAAAAAAACTATATCAAGTTTAAAAGTTTCAATAAAATATTTCAATAAATGTAAAAATGCTAAATAAATATGAAATACAATATAAGAATTGCAATTTGAAGTTAAGAGGGGCTACTAATTTCGGTCTACCTTTTCTTGTATCATTAAACGGGAGCCAGATGGCAGCACTTGTTCTTTTGGCTAAAAGCGCAAGCATGATGGAAGAGTGAATGACTTCTTAGCAGAATGATGGATAGATGTTCGTGAATCTGTGTTTTATATATGTTTTGTATCCTGTCTCGTGTTGTGGAATGTTTCGAATATTAAATAATATTTGTTCCTGAAACCATCCCGACTGTTCATTATTTTGTCCTGAAATAATAACAACATTAGAGAGATACACCAGTAAATTAAAAATACACATACAGCACGAAATATCGTATTACAGTACATCAGAACTGTATTGAATAGAGCTTTATACATACATTGGTTTAGAACAGTTTAATGTTTTTTCGCATATGAGTAATCTAATAAAATTAATAATATTAAAATCAAAACATTTGACTAAAAATTGTAGTTTTGTGCTCGATCATAAGGTAGATAGTCGGAGCGAGCATAACACTTCAGTTTTTAGTCAAGAGGTATCAGTTGATTATAAAAAAAAATGTTTAGAATTTATAATAAAAGAGAGAGACGATAAACTGTCATTTTTAGTACAATTTTAGTTGATTTTTTCTGCTCCAAGGAAAAAGAAGTTTTAATCTTTTTTTTTTTACTATTTTTGTAGAGTTATAACTTAATATTGTATCGTCAACCAAACTGAGCCTCTGTGCAAAATTTCAAGATACTACCTTATAGAGAATCGAACTAAAAATTGACGGAAATTTTTGCGCATAACTGAGACAAGGAACAAGGTAAAAAGAATTTGAAAAACGAAAACAAATTATATTGCAGAGAGGAAACCAGATATTGAATAAATTACTATCTTCTTTGAAAAGTTGCTACTTTTTATTTTCAGCGGAGAGGATTTCAGTCATCGTGTAATTGTAGAATAAATTTCTACATCGTATTAATTGTAGAATCAACTTCAATAAAATGTTGCACTGAAAAGTGACTCGTGCACATAAATATTGCAAAAAAAAAATAAAACTTTGTTAAAATTTAGACATACATTTCAAAACTAAAAATTAAGTTCAATAGTATAATGTTTGTTAATATTTGTTTATACATTTCATGAAGTTAGATATTATTGATTTCATTAAAATTAAAATAATATACGAATATATTTTTTCCTTGTTGTTTTATATATTTAAAAATAATGGAATTTCACTATTTTAAATTATATTTGGGAGAAGGGTTAAAAAGGTATATGTGTTTCTGTGTTCGACACGGGAGAGTTTTTAAGGTAAGTAAGTGTAATCATCGTGGACTTTTATCTATTAAACGGAGAGCCAAAAGAAATAAAACATAGTTCCATATATTAGATTTGATTTAGAGGCCATTTATCGCCAAATCTAAATTTGATTGATGTCAAATAAAAATTTTCCAATCATTTTTAATCGCTAAAACTGGATTCAACATTATATGCCGGAAACCAAAAAACAATCAAAATGAAGGCTTACCTCTGGTGAATGTACTACAAAGAAAGCGGAAACGGTGTCAGTGGCCAGAAAAGTTAGGGTTACGGGATATTAGAATGCTATAGGCGTTAAACTTATGGCGAATCTCTTCAACAACAATGCTAGTAATTAAAATGCATTAATAACTAGCCCGTTGGAATAGTCTCTTTTATCCTAGTTGATAAGAGCGAAACAAAAGGGGACTGGTCAACCTTTTTCATACCAAGTGGGTGAAAGGTTCGAAAAGCCACCAGCACTCCAAATCAAACTAACTCTCTCCCCCTCCATGGAAAGAAAAATATATGATCCCAAAATGGAGACCAGGTCTTAAAAACTAGCTGGTAGCACAGCCTGGAACTTCTGGTTGCATATATCCTCGTCTTCAAAATACAGGTCTCAGCACGTCTAAGTTAACCGCTCATAAATCACAACTAGTAAAATACCGGCTACCGCGCATATGTCAAGGATTCCCACCCCCTATTTAGAGACAGCCGATGACGCCAAATGAAAACTAGTTAAAGCAAAGCTCAATGCAACAGGAATGGAAAGTATATCAATTGCAGTAATGGATAAGCAACCGTCCTTCTCAGCAAATATCATTCACTATATTTCTCTTCGTATATCACGATGATCCTGAAGGTAGAATATGCGACATCTTTCTTCAATACCAACCCCAGAAATCTAAAAGTTTTTATAGCAAGCCAAACGAGAACATTTCTTTTAATCCAGTTAATAAGAGCGTAGCAAAACATGACCGGTCAACCTTTCTTCGGGCGCAGGGGTGGAGATTTCGAAACGCTGCTGGCACTCCAATGTCATCTCTCTCTCTCACCACGGGATCAAAAATATCAAACTCCGAAAGCTCATGGTCTTGTGAGGAAAAGGAATAAATAACCAATAGATGAAGCTATATTCAGCAATTCCAATCGCATTTCATACGATTCATAAACCGTTTCCCATTCCGACATGGAAAATTTTTAGACCACCCTTGTAGAGTTTAAATTATTTAAACTGTGAATTTCCCCTGTTTACCTATATCTCAATATTTTTCAAGTTTTTTGGCTAATGACCTTTATACCTAGTTTCTTTATGTGTAAGAAATTTTACCCCATGACTGAATTTAGAGTTATAGCAACTTTACTATATTATTCAAAGGGTAAATAATTTTTTGCAGACAGCTTTTTGGTTGAGAAGACAGATTATTGTAAGTATGAATTCCCTTTTATTAGATAAGGAATTTTTTAATTAGCAATAATAAAAATAACTGAAAATTCTTTTCATTCCTGTTTATGTCAATTATTTTGTTTACATACTTTAGCACTTATGTATGTCTTTATTTAACAATACCATACCTGTGCTATTTGTTTAACAGTAGTTTTTTTTTATCTATAAAGTTTCTTATCCTAATTTGCAATTGCTTATTCACTTACAGCATACACAAGGTTTGTCCAATAAATATAAAGACCGGTTTTATTTTAAATAAAGGGAGGGGTGAAGATTTGTCTAGCGGGTAGAACAGGAATCAGGGATATGATGTGAAGGATGAGAATGTTGTCCGTTAACTTCGAGCCGTCCGAGTTTGTAGATCTTTCCCAAAGAAAGTTTAGTGCTCGAGTCGAGAGGGAAAATGCCGTGAACTACAGAGAAACGTAGTAGTGGCCAGATAATTTTGCGTTAAATTGAACCGTCTGACTACTGGAAAATTCGATACCATCCGTCCAATTTACAAAAATGTGATCTGTCCAGAATCCGTGTTTTTGAATAGCACAAACCGCTGAAAGATGGCAGTGAAAGCATTTACGATCTTGTCTTCATTGATGCAAAAATTACGATCTACAAGGAAGGAACAGTGAGGTAACAGTGAACCGTAAATTTCATGCAGAAATATTCGAAAGCTTAAAAATTATAATTCACAACATTCGAAGGAAATCGTCAATATCTTGTAAAGACTTCTATCACGTAATTAACCATTTCTAACATAGATGGCAGCACAAAGTCGCCTCTGGATACTGCTGTGATACGGTCGTAACCGTTTTTGGCTGGAAGAAAGGAGTTTTCCAAAAATTGCCGCGAATCCTATCCGTTGGGACAGGAGAGAAACGTTGAGTGTGGAGGATAGTAGTAGAACTGTACTGTTTTTTCTTCGAAGCTCTTGTGTTGAGCGTGTGTGATACGTTTACCTTAACTGTTCAAAATGTTTTATGTGTTCTGTATTATCCGTCTTCTTGTGCTGTTCAGTGACGTCGTGTAGTAATAAATTAAATTTTAAAGAATGAAGAATTTTTTTTTCGAGTTGAACTCGTCACAATCTGAATGCTCCAGCGCGATAATGTGCCCAGTTACACCTCGTGTGTTGTGGGGCAAGTACTGACCAAACACAACTTCACCATGCCGCCACAACCACCTTTATTCCAAATCTGGCTCCTTCCGATTTTTTTTTTTTTTTTTTTTTTTTTTTTCTCCGAGACGTAAAAGGTGTAAATGGATGTTATTCCGGGACGATTAATACGGTTCCGGCAGCTTCGATTGGGTTCCCGAAAATATATATCCAATAAACTATTTTTTTTATTCTAGTTATATATATATTGGACAAATTTTGGATAGTTATGTTCTGTTTCCTTTCTCATTTCTATGTTCTACTTTTCATGAAATTATTTCTATCTCTGTCATTATTTTAACAACATTTCTGAGAAACTACATACAATATTTTCAAATGGAAAAAACAATTTTTACATCGAATTATGTATACACACAGAGAAAAAGAGAGAGAGCAAAGTTTTAATTTAAAATGACTTATATTTTTAAGTACTCCTGTATTTCATCTTACAGACAGTAAAAGAAATTTTAGTTAACTAGTCGAGCACACTGAATGTAATAATCTAAATGAAAGGTCCAAACTAAAATGTTTTAAGATTTATTTATTTCGTATTTTACTTAGAACTTTAATATGAATAACAGCCTACGTATACTCATATTAGAGTTAATTATTGTACAAATGCAAACTATTTTATATCATGGTTTGTTTAATAGTAGTAAGCTGTAAAATTTAAATTATTTGTCATAACTTAAACATAAACATAGCGAATTTTTGTATATAAGCTCAAACTTATTCATTTTTAATACTATTATTTTTAACAGTAAGAACATATTCCAAACATATTTAAAATATGTTTTTAATACTCCTTTTATTTAACAATGGTCCACATGTAAAAATGAAAATCGAGTAGAAAATATTGTGGAAGATAATCTGTCTCTCAAAGCCATTATTCATAAAAAAAATTATTTCTTACAAAGAATAAGAAAGTAAATCATAAAAAGATAAATTTTAATGTGCAAAAAATAACAAGATAGCTATTAAAATCAAATGAATTCAAACCTAATTTACATCTCGTTTTTTAACTTTTTTTTTTATTTCCTAAATTATAATGTCATAATCTATTTGAATATATTTCCTAGGAAAGAGAAATAATTGATTTAAAATTCAATCGTTCAAGGATGGTGTAAATATTAGTAATGTTAATACCCATTGTAAGATTTTAACACATTTAATAAGCATACTGAGTATAGCCTCAGTTAATACTTTTATTCAAATAGAATTATTATTTGAGTCACGTCCTTCAAAAAAAATTACTACTGGCTTCAATAATTTTTTTTTCTCCTTGACGTGTTTCTTACATTCCCAACAAATCATTCCAAAATCTAAAGAAATAACTATAAAAAATTATGGGAAAAAACGTAATTCCAAGTGCAATTATTTATTGTAAGTATTTTTTAAGTATTAAGTTTTGGTAAGTTTTGTTTTAGTATATGTAAGTGTATTTTTCAAGTGAACATTATTGTAAGTTTTTTTTAATTCATGCAATATATATATATGTTATTGAATAATAATAGTTATTGAATATTGGCTGGCTGGCCATTGCCACATTACATACAAATCACATACACATACACACATGTACTCAAGGAGTTATTGTTGAAGAGTTGTTGGCTGCTGGTTGGCTACACAGTTGGCTATTGAGTTGTTGACACAGCCACACATACACATTATTACATGTCAATATGTAAACACACATACACATTGGCTGGCTGGCTGACATTGTTTCATAAAACATACGACACACACACACACATGTTGGTTGTTGGTTTCATCACAAACATTGCCATATGGAAGAAGGCTGCTATTGACATACACACACACATTACACATTATTGAAGTCATCATAAACATGAGCACATGTTATTGTTGGCTGACACACACACACATTATTATTATTGAGTTGAGGACATTACGGCCAGCTATTGGCCATTATCATAAACTGGGACATGAAGACAGTTAGAGTTAAGGCCATTGGCTGACACACACATATCATTACAAATTGATAGGCTAGCTGGCTGGCTGGCTGGTTATTGTCACAAACACATACACACACACATTGCTGTCATTATCATAAAAATATATATTGGCTGGCTGGCTGGTCACATGATACCAACATTCTTTCATCATTCATATATATATATATATATTATATATTATTATTTTATTATTTATATATATATATGTTATATATATATTATTATTTTATTATTTATATATATATATATATTATATATATTATTATTTTTTATTATTTTATATATATAGGTATATATATATATATATATATATGTATATATAACACATCAATCAATAACTCCCGAGACCAACATTGAAAAACAACATTTTTTTGCAAAAAATTTTTTTTATTCATCAACATAACACCTTTTTTGTTAATCACCTTAGGTGATACAATCGTTCCAACGCTTTTCCAAATCTTTTTTTTTTTTTTTTTCCGCAAGAAATCTTTTGGTTGAGTAAATAGCGATAAACCGTTTTCTTGAACATATCGACTCGTGTTGTGTTTTTGTTCATCGAGCAACGGCACCAATTGAGAAAACCTTTTTCACTTCACTTCAAAAAACCTTTTCAGTAACACTTCCATATGATATCTGTGTCATCTCAGCAATCTCGAGTCATTTACGATCTTCATTATATTTTGTCACTTCACTCATTTTCCGGTGTAACGGCTTCCACAGGTCTACCGAGTGTTCCGCGTCATTTGTGTCGGTACGACCACGTTTAAACTTGCAAACCACCGACAAATCGTGTTTGATGGACAAGAGTCCGGGTAACATTTTTCAATCCATTGTTCTCTTGCACTGGGTTTTTACCCATTAAAAAAACAATGTTTTATCAGAACAAGAAATCCGGTTTTTCCATTTTTTAAACAAACTACAAAACGACTTTACTCCAACCTCGATAACTCAGTTGTTTCTAATCCGATCGACTTAGAATTTGGACACGTTTCAAGCAAGTGTTAGTACTCTAGAAAGACCTGGTTACTGGTTTACTACGAGCGCTATCTCTGGGTTAGTCTCGGGAGTTATTGATTGATATGTTATATAAATGAGAAATATAATTTGAAATCTGATATCCAATTAGTGTTTAAAGTTTCAAGAGTGTTGTCAGTCTCAAGATTTGACAGCTAAATAAGCGTGGTTAGTTTCATTTTCATTTTGAAGTATATCTCACTCTTAAAATTAATTAATAAAAATGTTTTCCATTAAATCAAATCTTGAACTCAAATGTTATTAACTCCAACTTTCACTACTAATTTTGTTTTATTTTTGTTTATGTTCCGCGTTCTTTGTTACTAATTTAACATAATTTTTTTTTAAAAAAAAATGTCTTTTTCCAAGACTGATAAGTTTATCTAACCTAGTCTTTGCAGTGTTTGTTTTTATTTATTTTTCTTGTTGAGAAAATACCACGGCTCTGATACGATCAGTCTCTGGTTGCTAAAAGCTGCAATGTTTCGAAAAGTTGGGACACTAGTGAAAATATTAAATCTGAAATTCAGTCTTCTGTAAATACTACTATGATATTTCAATGCTACAAGGATAACTTTCTACATGGACATCTCTCTGCGACAAATTCAACTTTAATTAGTTGATTATATGAAAAATGCATAGGGGGCAAGGAACGATAATGATATTGTTGAAATAGGAATGTCTTGTGATGTAAATTGCCTGACGAAAGAACATACATCAAACATTGGAATCGAATGTGTTATTGACCTGCTGAATGGCTTTATCATTTTTTTAAAGATCATAATCTCAAAGCCCTATAAAGAATGCCAGCAAACTGTACTTGCCTTTGAATAAGATAGTGTAGAATTTGACTATGCGATAAAGGCCATCAAGGTGTTCCTAATGTGACGCATATCAGAACACCTGGTTCAATGGAGATATATGCCAGTGATATAATGTAAAGATCTGAGATTGTTGCTTCCAGACACGCATCAGTAATCTCTAATAGTGGTTCTATAATATTCTGAAAATTAAAATTAAAAGTATATAGAAATGGGGTTGAAATTAATATTAAGAATACATCGACTATGTGAGTAAGAGACTGGGAATGGATTTGAGGCAGTCAGTGAAAGATTCGTGTATAAAAATGTAACTTTGGGAGGAAAGAAGCACGGTAGTCTGAAGAAAGAAACAATAAAAAAATATCTATATGCTACACTAATAATATGAAAAAATAAAGGTGATATAAATGCTGTGAAAACAGCAATTACGAAACTGCTATGCTTAACTACTGATGAGTAGCAGCCATATAAATAAACGTCGCTCCGTTAAAGATTCCTAGGGTCATAGATTCCTAGGTTCCTACCAATCGGCATCAGCACATGGAAAGAAATCAGGCTCTCCTTTCAATGGATGATTTTCGGTCTCGTGAAGGGTGAAAGAGTAGTTGACTTTAGAGTACTGGGGGCTGTTTCAAATCCCGATCCAAGAGTCCAAAAAAAAAAAGCTTGATTGGTCACTTTTTGCAGCACCTTTACCAAAGAAGATCAAAAGATACATCTCTGCCGCGCTAGTTTTTAAGGCATTTTAATATCTAGCGCTTTTGTTGAAAAGAGTCACAGCATGCTTCTCTTCCAGTATCATCATGATCATACGAAGGGAAATATTGTGACTAATATTTGTAAGGAAAGTTCCAAACATAACTGCAATCAATATACATTCCCTCCACATTGAATTGAGTTTTGCTCGAAATTTTTAAAGTGACGCCATCGGCTGTCTCTAATTGGGTGGCGGGCCTCATCGACGCTTGAACAGTAACCGGAAAATAAGTAGATGTGATTTATATGCAGTTGTTTTAGTTATACACACATATGCAAGTATTTTGCGTCGGAGGCATATACAAACAATAGTTCTAGGCTGTGATGTCATCTAGTGTTCATGTCCTAGGTCACCACTTCAGCTTTGAGTGTTTCCGACTCTTTAGGTTGGAAAGAGAGTTGTTTGACATTGGAGTGCAAGTGTCGTTTCCAACCTTGAACCTGTGGATCGAAAGGAAAGTTGACAGATCCCTTTTTTGCCCCTTTACCCACCAGACTGAAAGATACGTTTCTTTCGGGCTAGTTATTAAAGCGTTTTAATTTCTGGCGTGGTTGTTGAAAAAACCACTGCATCCTAAAGATCGTGTAAGAAATCTGATTAATGAACAAAATTTGTCTAAATTCTTACCGGTTTACCAACCATTGGCGTCTTTTGAACAATTGAGCATTTGTGTCAGAGGTGAGACTCAAAATTCCAATGAAGATTTATATATGGAACAAATGCTTCGAAGAAAATCTTACTTCTATACCATTACTTCTTAGAGGGCAACATCAGAGTTTAACACTAGGGAACGTTAAATACTCTAGAAACATTTCACGATGTTAATCCAATCAGCTAATCATCAAATTACTTAGTTAATTTCATTGTTTGTAGATGAACATAACTTAGAAATAAAACAATTCAGTGAATTATAAAGTCGCTCAACAAAAATTCAAAGTTGTTAGAAAATCTGAGAAAAAATTAGATATGAACTAAGCTGTGTGTGTTAGGTAATTTTAATTCACATCATTATTATTTTGTGTATCAACGATAATATAATCAATATTAAAACAATTAATGCCTTTAAAAGTTTTATGTATTTATTAAGTTTATATTATACTGAAAAACATCTCTTCATCGGAACCAATACTATGGATATTATGAAAACGTATTTTAAGAAAGAAACAAAATGTATTTAGTCATACTTAGTTTTAAAAAACTTTAGTGAATTTCGTAATTTGATGAATAACATATTAAACAACTAGAACTTTAGTATTTTTATATACCTTTACAAACTTTTAAAGCGTTGTTTCTAGACTTTCATTTTTCCAGATATGTTTTTTTATTCCCCAAAGCATTTGTTTTTAATTCAAGATAAAGTTTTAAGATGTTTGTAGATATTTTTCTGTATATATGTATGATAAAAGTCAGTATGGATTTAGAGTGAGAGTTCTAGTTATTTTTTTAAAAAAAATATTTGTAAGTTGCGCTTATGAAAAGTTTAAAATCTTTCAGTCTGGACGTTTCGATTGAATATAAAATCAAACAAAAAGCAATCTTTTTGAATTCTTTGATAACAATGTTTGATGGTATTTCTCCCAAGGAAAAAACTTTCTATTTCGTTGTCATTTTTCTTGTATTAAACCAGAGAAGTTTATAGTAAGGGGAATGTGACAGAGATGTAGGTTTTTAGTAACCTAACGATTATAAAACTAAACAGTGTTTGACTCACAAATAGGTACGTACTGTGTTGGTACTAATACAGTTTGGAAATATTAAATATTCTTTGCTTGTTTAAATGGTCATTCGTAGGGAATTTAATGTACTTCAATTACATATAGTACTAACAAATACTAAATGTTGCTAAATGTCGCAGGGATGTTCTGGTATGTTTACAGCAAAGAATCCGTTGTGTAGGTTTAGAACCCACTTTTGAAATGTTCTTCGCATCCTTTTTATTGTAATCCCCTCATACATTCGGTCCTCGGTTGATTAATATTAATTTACTCGAAATTCGCCGAAATTCTATTTTGAGAATGATCACTAAAGCTAGCTGGTATATTAGAAACGATGAAATTAGAAAAACACTAAAAATTTCCTGTTTTAAGGATTACATTAAAAACTATCCATTAACTTTTTCAAAAACCTACCGTTTACTGAAAGTGGAAACATGTTTAACTTGGAAAATATATAATTCTGGACTGGCATCAACCCTCTTAAAAGAACTTCTATAAAATAGGCTACTGATTAACTTTGAACATTATTTATTTTCCCTTAATTTTAATTCAAAAACAGTCACGTTCCTCTTCAAGTATGCTGTACAGAACACACAGACAGCGCACCACCTACTCTCTTCCCAACTCAATAGTTCCCAGCGAGGTCCGCCAATAGGATAACTCCTCTCCACCACCGAACGACCAATAGTGAAGCAGCCTCTCAGCACCTCTATTTCCACAGATCACATAATGAAAATTCTTCTCTTTCATTACCAGTTCTAACCTCTAAAATCTCCACAGCCGATAGTAGACAAGTATTTTAACATTGAATCATTACCAAACAATTTTTTCGCATTCCTACGACAGAGAGTTCATACATCAATTTTCTTCAAAGCTTATTAAAAAGAACTCTGATAACCTCTGACCCTCTAAGATTTCAAAGCTGCTGGCGTGACCTAGACACTCGACTAAAGTGCATTTTACAAGCTTGCGAAACAGATTCTAACTCGTAGATGAGTTACATTCCTTGTTTATACAATAATCGTATTCCAGACAAGTATTTCCTGTTTCGGAATCTGAAAAATGCGGTAAAAGAAAGAGGATTTGCAGTTGTTCTAGACATTCAAAGTCATATGATGGGGGCTCCCCATATAACACCGAAAGCAGACTTTGTCCACAGTATAATAGTTGTCAAAAGTACATAACATCTGCTTGACATTATTTCAAAAAGTTTTGAAGCTGGGTTCGTTTTCGATTTAAGCAAGAATCTTTTATTTATGAACACATTCCCCTAATTTCATTGTCTCACTTTGTATTTATAAGCACCACGTATTTTAGTCATCAGAGAAATTTCTAACGGCAACCAGATAACTGTAGTTCTATTGTTAAAACCCTATATTTGTTTGTTACTTATTATGCGTTTCACTTCCTCACACTTATCTAACATGATTGTTGCTTTTTCAGTCTTAAATTCATAACAGACACTTTCTCAGCAAATAAACAATTTTGTTTATGCCCATACTTGTATTTTCCGAAAAACGACGTCTGAATGCTAATTCAATTTGTTTCTGTTACGCTCATGCTGAAACGAAAAACTTCGAACATAAAATTCAATTACATTTTTCGTTCGGAAGAGTGTAAAAAAGAACAAAGGAAAAGAAATGTTGCCGTTGATCAAAGGAAAGAATTATTCTGACGTATACTTCTTTTAGTTAATTTGTATCCCTCCAAGCCGCGAAATATTATAAGAGAGCTAAAAAAAGGAAAATTAATCAAAATGTAATTTGCGTTCTTTAATGGTTGATCTCGAAATTCGAAATCTTTTTGTGTCTTTGCCTTAGTTATAGCGAAAGGCTGCGTTTAGAACTGTTTAAACACAAACACATTATAACACAAATTACATGAAAATTAGATTTTGATTCTTTATTTAGTGACGAAGTTACGACAAAGATACCTTCCACACCCTTTAAGAAAATTGAGACGCCTTCGACAAGCAAAACTGAAATTATTTTATGCTAAGTCCCAATAATTCTCACTTTTTGTTCAAATTTTCAATCGTTAATAAAATACTTTTTATTCAACCACTCAAAATCAAAAAAAAAAAATTTTAAATTTGTATTTTTTTAATTTTTCAAATATTTTTTCAAATTTTAAATAAATTTAATAGGTGAAAAGGCAGTTTAGCCCAACCAGTTGGCAAGATTTCAAAAATTGCCAAATTTGGCAAAATACCACCAAATAATTCCTGTCACCAAGGGTGGTTGGGCTGAACTACATTTCAAACATTTAATTTACAGGATGAATTTCTTTTTTCCACTTAATGTTGTGATTCTGTCATATGTATATACATATTTATATTAATTGTAATTATTTAATAAAAAAGTAACTAAAATAAACATTTTCTTTGTGGACCTAAGTATGAATTGATTTAAATTTTTTTTATATTACTTGTTCAGTTAAAAATAATAAAAGTTGTATTTTAACATAGAGATATCTGGGTAATTTTCGAATTCTTTGACGAAAATCTCGCCAAGCGGGTTTTATTGGCGACAACACATAGCATGCAACATATTCAGTTTAGCGTCGGTTGACTCATTTTTGGCGACATTATTGCCTTCGCCGGTGAAATGGAAAAGTACCAATATCTGTATGTATATGAATTTGATTCATTCTTACTTTTTATGTGTATTCATGTACGATGAGGCCAGCCATCAACGAGCAGACTGCTTGTGAGTCATAGAGTCAGGATCCGTTGCTAGCAGAAAATCGTGACGTCAGGAGAATAGAGATTGGCATACATTCCAAAAAAGGAAGGAAAAAGAAAAAATGGAAAGTATTAGAATTATGACGTAACACTCTGTGAACACATTGTTAGAGTTTAATTACTTTTAAATTTTGAAATAATATAAAATCTTCCGCTCTTTGTTCCAGCATGTACGGTTATAACTTAACATCTGTTGTTGTATATCTTACCCTTCATTATAAACACTTTGTTAGCCCTTTTTTTACTTTTGAATTTCGAAATTATGCAAAATCTTTTGTTCATTATTCCAACACATACTGTACTTTCTTGCCCTTTGTTGTCGTAAAAAATTCTCTTTGCCAATAAATGCTGAGTGCGTAGCTTATTATATCCCGAGGAGACGGTTTGTAACTGTAAATCCTTTGTTTGAGCTCGGTCCTCTTGGACATTCCGATAAGTCTTCGAGTTGCCTTTAATTGCGAAGTTAATAAACAACCAATTAATCAGTTGTTTCATCACCAAGTCCTGTTGAATCTTGAGGATTGATTCCACATGAGAATCACCTGAATTTACATAAGGCTTTTGCAGTAGCATTGCTCATGCGTTTCTGTCATTTTCTGAAAAACGAAAATCCGACGGCGCTCCATTTATTTCCTCATTCATTATCTATCTTCCAGCGACTAACAATTTTTCCAAACAGGAAAAATTCACACATGTTCATTAGGATCGTCTACATGCGTTCACCAAACCACATATGCACCAGTTCATTTCTTGATAAAATGAACCTGCGATACCAAATAGCTATAACTGGGAGTTCACGTACAACATTCTTTACGTCAAGTAGAAGGTTCGAGTCTTGAATCTGGTAAAATCATAATGCGTATTGAGGCTGGTGAACGTTAAATCTGTCAAAGCTTCAAATCCTTCAGTTGACATACTGTGCAAGTTCAGAAACAGATTGCCACCTCAGGTAGCATTCTTGTTACTTGACCGATGTTCAAAATGATGACCCCCATGTCCAATAGTCCTCGACTTTAATAATACGATCGATCAATTTTTCAAATAAGAGGTTTTCAACCCAAAGGACTGAAAAATCAACTAATTTAGTAATTGAACTTAAGATTTGCATCTCAACGAACATCACAAAAATTTGTATTTTTTCTACCCAGTGCTATCTCTGAAACAATCTCCAAAATTGATCATTATAGCTTGAAATAAATAGTTTGCCATTAAAAATGAATTGAAAGAGAGTTATGAAACTATTTTAAAGATTTCTCTATGAAATTTCTTTTAAAAAAGGGGAAGATGTAAAAATTTAATGAAATATTTAGTTTCAAGAGAATAGTAAATCTTTTCTTTACTAAATCTGGGAGCAAGATACTTGAAAAGAGGAATAGTTACCTTCAAAAATACATTTCTCATTTATTTCTGAGCATAAAATATTTCTTCACCGTCTGCGTGCTTTCAAATAAATTCAGCACTTCCATATATTCGAAACTCTGATTGAAAAATAGTTTTTAATGAAATTGAAATGTGAAAACTGATATTAAAATTTCTCAGTTCTGTACTTTCATATGTTGGAAATGCTGTTTGAAATGTGGTTTTCAAAAACGCTTAAGTGTGTGAAAACTGTTTTTAAAAATTATCAGATCACCATAAAACATAAAAAAATGTATACCGTAATTTCGTTTAGGTAAGCCGGGATTTCTATGTGCTAAAAAGCTCAAATTTAACGTCTGCGACGTATGTGCCGGAACGGCGTATCAGAAGGAATTTTAATGGGTTTTTTTTAACTCACATTGTAACTTTGTCTGGTTCAATTGTAACTTTGGTTCAAAACTTTAAAATGTTTTTCTCACATTTTAAAGCCCTCAATTGAGCTGCAATTTTCTATATACGATTGTTTTGGATGATAATACGATAAGTTAATTATAGTTAATAAAAATTAATTGATTAAAACTAATTATTTAAAGAATTATATTTTACGCCAAATTTCTCGCCAAGTCGCCAAATAGTCGCTTAAAAAGTTGTCGTTTGCACTAACTTTAATTACATTCAGCTTAAATATATTCGATTTAATAACTTAATTTGTCGTTTGATTTAATTTTAATTTCAAGTAGATTAATTAATTAACATCATGCTTAATTGAACTAAAATTTTCACATGTATTTACATTAGATAAATGTAATAAACATCAAATAATAAAATAAATTATTAAAACAAAGTATTGAATAAATTCAATTTTACTCAATATTCCTTTTTGCTCTTAAAATTTAAAGTGTAAAAAAAATATGTGACTCAAAGTGTGAAGTTTGAAAGAAAACCTTTGTTCATATTTAATGAACAACCAAAAAAGGATACATGGTTTTACCCAAGTAACCAGTTTAACCTCACCTTTTCCCATTTTCCATCTTCTTTTTCAGTGCAGAAGTTTTCTATATATGAAAAAATTATTAAAATTGTGAATTTTAGTTTTAAATTTATTGTATATTATATTGCATCGACTCTTTTCAACAATAACGTCAGAAAACATCTTACGCCGAACTAATGATTCGGACGTGCTCACTAGATGGTAGCACATCCTATAACAAGTGATTGCATGTACCCCCGACACAAAACACTTGTCTCGGTTTGTCTAAGAAAACCACATATAAATTAGAACTAGTGATATTCCGGAAGCGCATGTATCACCGCTGAACTAGAGACATGCCATTGAACTAAAGACAGCCGATGACGTCAAATGTAAGACTATTCCACGTAAAACTGAAGTTAACATGGAGGGGATGTATATAAATTGTCGTAATGTCTGAAAAAGCAACCTTCTCTATAAATACCAAGGTTTCTCTTCGTATCATCACGGTGATACCGTAATTAGAGTATGCAACGACTCTCTTCAACATGAATACCAGAAGTTAAAACGCCTTAATAACTAGTCCGAGTGAGACGTCTTTTTCAGCCTGGGCTGTATAGGGCAGAAAAATGCAACCGATCAACACTTTTCTTCAGACCCACTGGTCCATACTTCAATACAGTCGCTGGTTCTCCAAGTTCAGACCACCTCTCCCCCTCCACCGGATGAATAAACATCCTCAAATATTTTAGAGAAAATGTCATATGCTGAAATACTAGTCAGAACCCGTATTTTGATCCAGGTTCAAATTTATTTACGAGTATATTTAAATGTCTAACCTAATCGCACACACACAAATGTTAATGACCCATCGTTTATTTAAGATGATGCACGTTATATTTATTGAAGCTCCAAGTCCTCCATAGGTGTTGTGGGTGTCTGCTCAGGCGTCGTCTTCGACTTCTTACCAAAGCTGAGAATTAAGAGGTCTACCAGCAATAGCCCTCGTTCTTCTTCTTTTCATTTTTACACAATAACAATTACACATTAAAATTAACATTTGATTGATTGATTATTCCCCAGAATCGCTCTCTATCTTAGAAGCAACACGAGGGCTATTGGCAACGGACCTCGCAATTTTAAATTTCGACCAACTTCGGAGGATACTTGAACAATTTTAATGTGTAATCTATGGTTATGATTATTAAACACGTCTGGTTTACATTTGATGTAAACCAGATTGAATGACTGTGCACAATATCACAGAAATCTAGCGTTTTGAAATTTCTTAAGTGGCATATATAGGCTGGTATCCCATCAGAATATTATATTATGTAAATTTTATTTCATTATGAATGTGATTTTTCATATTTATGGTAGGAACATTAAACGTTTATCATCTTTTAGCTTTCCCCAGGAAATTATTAATGTAAAAAAAACATTTAATAGTATTATTTATCGGTGTTTGACAAAATGTTTTTGTCTGAATGGATCACTTTTACGACTCAGATTGGACATTTTTTACGATAGTCTCTCGGAAAAAAAAAAGATAACCATTACTTTTATCATTACGTTCCAAATAATATAATTAACTTTTTTTTACCGGACATATAAAAGGGGTTTCGAAGCTTAAGAGTATCAAATCTTTTCTTTTAACCGAAGAATAAAGGTATCAAAACTGAGTTAAGAATAAGTGTCAAAGCTTCGACAAAAATTCAGAGATTCTATTCACTGAGTATACTGGCACAGAGATTTGATTTTTGTGAAAGAGAAGAAATGATTAAATTAATTGCTTTCATTCCCTCTTTTATTAGACACATGGAAAATAGTGTACTTTGTCCTGACTATTCTTCAGAAATGGAGTAATTTGAGAAAGTACAATAGTTCTTGTGTTTGGGATGCATTTCTCCATCTAATTATTGTTCATACCATTAAGAGAGAATAAAATGTGTTTCTTTATTCATTAATTGGTTGAAATATTCAATTGGTTTATTAACATCGCATTAAGAAGCAACACGATGGCTATTGGTGATTAACATCGTAATTTTGAGCCGCGGTCAAGTGACGAGGACAATACCAGAGCTGGCACCTTCCTCTCTTAATATTCACACTACGTGAATGGGAGGACTTCGAGTCTCAAAAGATTTCACGTTCATTAGACTCTTCTACATGGTGAGTCTTTGGTGGCATCAGGTTTTAAGCCATGAATCGAAGAAAAGCGCTGGCCGAGAAACCGCGACCATGACAGCTAGACTACTGTGGTTCTAGCTTTCCTTAAGTTTTGTTGATTCTTTTTCCTGATGAAAATTTAAAATTTTATATTTATTTGTATCTAGATTTGCATTAAAAATATTACCTAATGTATCTATTTTATTATTTTTAATGTATCTTTTATTACTTTAAAATTTTGCTGTTAAATTATGAAAAGTGGTTGGCTATATTATTTTGTGGTTAACTGAAGCAATAGCCTCTTTGTTTGCTAATAAAAGCACTGTTTTCTTCAAGATTAAAACTGAACTCTAGTCATCATTGTCTTGTTTAAAGTAACTGTCTAATCCTAATTCTGTCAATAAAACAGGTATTTGCTACACTTTAAATGGAATACGACTTCAAAATCCTTACATGAAACACAGTGGAAGTTAGAAAAATGAGGAACTAGCTTAGATGATATACTTATCATATGACCCAGATGAAGATGGAATGAGAGCCCATGTGTACCAGGGTTGGCTAGAAAGTAAGAGTACTTTCTGAGCCTTTGATGCTGAAAGAATTTTTTTTCAACACAATTGACTGCACTGCAAGAGGAACGTTCCGTTCGATATTTTGAGAAGGTTGTTTTTCCAGCCTTTATTGCAGTTGATGTACTTCCTGAAGAGGTAATTATATGGTAAGCATACATGACACTTCATTTGACTCAGATCAGGAGGTTGCAATTGATCCAGGACACCTTAATATTTAAAATGTAGTTTATTTGTCATTTAATATAATAACGTGCATGAGAATATCATTCGCTAAGACAGAATAAAAAGTCAGTTCAGAATAGAATATGTCTATGGTTAATGATAATTAGATGAACATAGCTTGTATAATAAAGTGACGTTGCTAGACTTAACATAGTAATGAAGAATAACCATCGATTGTCCTCTTATATGATCACAAGCACGATTCTAGTGTCCAGAAAACAATTGCAGATAAAACTGCCCTGAGTTGAGGTGCGAGAAATATGAATTTTCGAGCACAAGTTGTTTTCTTCTTGTCTAGGATAAATGCAGATTGTTTGGGCAGACAATGTAGAGAAGTGAATATCTGCAAGTCCTGCATTGAAGTAAGAGAGTGCACAGAATCATCAATACAGAGAATTCGGATCGGCAAAGAAATAATTCCTTTTCCTCTTCTGCTACTATTGTTAAAGTAGCACGGGTTAAAAGCTAATATCGCAGATGCACGCGCAGAATACTTGTAAATTGCATAACTGTACGCATGCAGCAATTAGTTGTTCTAAATAACCGCCTCGATGGCAAGGCGAGAATGTGCAAGTGGTTCTTAGCCACCTCATGGTACAGTGAGAAAGAAACAAGTGATTTAAGGAGTGACGCCGCAATTCTCTCTTCCCCTCCCTTTTGCATTGAGTGCCATATTGGATAGTTTCTTTTTGACATCATCGGTTGTCTCTTATTCATATAGCAGGCTTATTTGACGTGAGTGCCGTAGTCTCAATATCCCTAGTCGTGATTTATAGATGAGTTAGACAAACGGAGGTAAATCTTTCGCATCTGAGGCCCATACAGTCTATAGATCTAAGCTGTGTTACTGTCTACTGATCATGTCCGGGTCACCATTTCGGCGGCTAGTGTTTCTTCCTACCATAACAGGAACACTTTTCTACCCCGTGGCGGAGGAGCCTGTCGGTTGACCTTGAGCGACAGGTCGATTCGAATGCACGATCTGTTAATCTTCTTTGTGTTAGTTAATAAAACAATTTTAACTTCTGCCACAATCATTGTTGAACATAGAAGTCACAAACGTATGTCCATAGTAATCGAATTTAAAAATTTATTAATTGAATCTTTTCAATTCTTGGAATAAAAGTATAAGAGGTAACATATTTTAATATTTTCTGTTCATTTTTACATGGAAGATCATGCATTAATTTATAATAGAGGGCGTGCTTCATGATATAATTCTATGCATTTTCGAGTTAGATAATTGCTCTATATTTTATATTTGAAATTATTTTCGTACTTTTTCTCTTTCCAGTGCATTATTTTCTTTGGATAATTTACACCTTATCTATGAGAAAGATTGTCCCCTACATTGGTGAAATTTAAGAAATTTGTATCTATAAATAAATTTGTAGATAGTAAATCTCTTTGAAAAAACAATCATCTTGGAATTCTTCTAAATCTTATTAAAGTTCAATTGCATATAAAAATAATCTTTTCTTAAGAATACGGGTAAATGAGATTTAAATAATGTATGATATCTTTAATAAAATCAAAATTTATACGGTTAAATAAATAACTGGGAATATAATCTTTTTACTTCAAAAAGTATAAAAAAAGTATCTGGAAACTTAGCTGCTCAAATTTCAAATGATTAATTCTGTGGTTAGTTTCAAATGATAGCTTTGATTAATTCTGTAAATAGATACTAAAAATAAGAGCTAGAATATTAAAAATTAAAAATATAATAGTGATATAAAAATTAAATGGCAAAAGTCACCAATTCTTCAATATTTTATTATTCCATTACAAACTCTGCTCAATTTACTTTCAATTCATAAGAAAATATTTGAAAAATTATTTCAAAAAGGAATTGAAAGAATATATCTGTGTTATATATATTTTTCTAGAAATTATTCTACACATTTTCATAGCATATTTTATTCATTCTCTGCTTTAATCACTTGTTTAACAAGCAGTTTACTCAGCTAAATATCGATCACAAAAACTACTTCGTTGGTTTTAAATCTATTAAAGACAATTTCTCGGCAAAAAAACATCTTTTTTGTATTCATTTTTCAGGAAAAATGGACATTTGCATGCTAATTTGATTTCTTTTTGATATACTTATGCTGAAACGAAAAATTACTGACACAAAATGTGATTACGGTTTCTCTTTTAGAAAACTGGAAAAAACTACCGAAAAAAAGAAAATATGAAACGTTGCCAAAAGATCAAAGAAAACTAACTTCGCACGTGTGTTCTTTTTTATTACTTCTTAAGCCTCGAAGCATTATTATCAAGTTTAAAGAAGAAAAGGTACCATAATGTAATCAGTGTTCTTTTTATTCAAAATTCAATTTTTTTTTTCAGCGTCGACTTTCTATTTTAAATTGTTATAGTGCTTTTTTGTTTTGGAAAAAAGTAGTTCTTGAAATTCTTTTAGAGTGAAACAGTAAAATTCGCATTTTGAATTCGATACTCAGATAAAATATATATCCTGTGCTCTTTTTCTGAATAAAGGCTTCAATTTTGAATCATTTATTTTTATTTTTTATTTATTTTTTTTTTTTTGGAGATTTCGCATATTTAAACACAGAATCAAAATTTATTAATACTCACTGATTTCTTAAAATCTTAACGATTTTTACAATCAATATAAGTAATTGATATGCGCTGTAGTATGTCTTTACAATATCAAAATAATATTTAGTTGTTTTAAAAAACATTGCATCGGAAATTTAAATTCAACTTCAAATTGAATATATTAAAGCAATTAGCAAAATCACTGTTTCAGAAATTACATCATTTTAGAAGCTGTTCCCTTTAATGTCAGATAATATACTCATTTCCAAATTTTTCTTCATATGCATTTTCAGAAACTGTGTAATATAATTCTGTAGAATTATATATAACATTAATAGAAGAAAAAAATTAAAACACTTTATATGATACAAAATTGTTGCCCGAAGGAATAAAAATGTCAAAAATATATGACAAGGAATATTAAGAAAAAAATAACCCAGACAAAAATGGTTTATATTTTTATATTAAATGTGATTTTCCCAGAGTTGTACACATCCATCACAAAGTTACTTAATGTTGGTAATAATGTTACGAGAGTGGTTCATAAAGTACTTGTATTTGAAGACAGATGACATCATGAACGTAAATCGTGTTTACCATTGGATGCTGCCATCTGTCAAGCAGAGCCAAAATAAATTTGACAATGATTCATGAGTTTGTTTGGATTTGATAGATATTTGCTGTCAATTGAAAATTGGATTGCTGCTGCATCGAATTGCGATGTCTTTTTGTGTCGAGTTATAACCGGCGATGGTAAACGAATTCAACGTTAGATACCAGAAACCGAACAACAGTCAAAACAATGGATTGCTTCCGGTAAGTCTGCTCCAAAGAAGACGAGGATGATCTCATCTGTCGGAAAAGTTGTAACGAAGAACTTTTAAAATGCGAAAGGCGTCATGATCCCCTATAGTAACTGAGACTCAGAGACTAGTCTAGTGACTCATAATGCTTAGTGATTATATAAATGCCATATCTTATAATTTTTAAGAACTTAATACACGACCTTCGCATTAACTCCATTCCTCCTGTAATGCAAATTTCTAGACATTTATAATTCTAGAAGAAGGATATTTCCATGAAACTTCTTTTCTTAACTAGTGAGTCTCATTAGTTTTTTTTATCACATTCAAATCAGAAGAATTGACTGTCACGATATTCCCATAATGACTTCACTTTTAAGGAATTCGTCAACAAGGTTTATTCGATGAGTTCGAGGATTATCATTGTAAATAAAAATTCAGTTCCATATGGAAATCATAAAGTCTTACTAAAACTTATAAGACCATCCCGAAATTTTGACAGGTTAACAGCACAATCAGGAAAATACAACACTTGAAGAGATTAGCGACACGGCAGGAACAAAAACACCACTTTCACAGATCAGCAACACAGATAAAAAGCAGTCACCGTATTTTCAATAACATTCAGATGACCAGGTCACACAATAGAAAAATTTCTAAAGTAATGCTCTGCACTTCCAATGTTTGACTCCGACAGCTCTTGACAACGTCATCAGATTCGATCGACTACCTACTGACTCCTCGACGGATCCACTCAGCCGATTCTGACTGATTCCTCAGGCCTTTCATCTTTCCGTATTCATGACTGCTCCAGCTAGGTCTAGCTCCGTAATGAAAATTCAGAAAAAAATCCGTAACTGTGTTCTCCTAATCAAGATTTCGATAAAATTCTAGCATTTTCAAGAACCTTCATTTTGTACATGAAGTCACCAAAATGGTTGAAAAATAGAGGGAGTCACTGCTTAAGCTTTCCTTGGTACTCGACAAAATCTTGGTACATATCTCCTTTACCTTAGAAAATTAACGTTTTAGGGAACCGTTCAACGGAGGTTTGTAACAATAGATCGATAATTTACCTAAGTCTCTAATTGACGCTCTCCAATTAAAGGAAGCCTTAGATAGGACCTTTGAAGAGAATTAAATTTCTGAACTATCACGTATTGAAATTCAAAAAGGATTAACTCATTTATAGCGAAAAAATAGATGTGTTTGTTTTTAGTTTATTTTAATTTTTTTTAAATTACGGAAATACATAATATTCCATTTTATTTCATTTTCTCCAAAGATCTGATACATTACAAATACATCAATTTATCTGTCGTTTAAGTTAAAAGAACGCGTCACCTTTCCCGACAATCAATCCGAAATCTATTTCTGAAGAATAAAATAAAAGGCAATGAATAGGTTTTATTGTTGTTTGGCAAGAGATTCTTGTCTAAATAGATCACTTTTACGACTTCCTTTGTGATACATTGTTAACTACAGTCTTTAGAGAAAAAAAATAGATGTTACTTTTTTATCATTACATTCCAAATAATTCGATTAATCCGAATAGCCTAATGTATAAAGAAAAGTAGATTCTTATAAGATAATGTGACCCTTCTTCTTTTATTCTAAGAATGAGAGTTTCAAGAAAGAAGACAGAATGAATTTGCGTGCGTTAATGAGAATTCAATGACATCTTTTCCCTCTATAAGCTGTCGCAAAAGTAATTTTATCGAAAAAAAAGTGAAATTTCTGTTGTACTTGATTTCATTCTTTCGTTGAATGGGAATATTGATCTCCAATTGCTAATTCTTCCTTTCATCGCGTGTCTTAGATTAATATGTCGAACGGTTTCCCTTATGTCAGAGGATTGATTACTATTTTCCCTTCAATTAATATTATAAGGATTTTAAATGAATAGGTTGAATTGAATACCTTTCCCAATGAATGAAACGTGACTTATGTAGACTGGATTGCACTTTGTATAGTGTATTGAAAAGAACTGAAAAGATTTAATGATGCATTGAAAACAAAGTTATTTGTGGGGAGAAATTGAAACTGAAGCTGTAATCAAAGGAATAGTAACCGCCTGGACCAGCATGTTAAGGGATCCCATCACAACCAAGAAATAAGTACCTTAGATAAAAGGCTCTTCCCTAATTTTTTTTTATCTTCTATGGACGAACCCAATTGCTGAGATAAGGTAAACACTAGATTATTATATAAAACGTTAGATCAGACGCGTAAAGTAACTATTACCACAGACAGAGTAGGATAGAGATAAAAATTGGTTATAAGTAGATATAATCTTTTTATTTATTAGAGCTAAGCTTCATAGTTGTTTCAAATAAGTTTAAAAATTCAAAACAGCGGAAATAACATCGAGACGTTACATTATTCTTAAATTTGATTCACAATATCTTACCGAAACTAAGTTCGGTCTATTCAAATTACGAAAATCTGATATTATACTCTCTTTTAAATTATATTGATTGTGTACCATTTGAAGGGGAGATAAAGTATTAAGGTAAACTCGTAGGAAATACATTGACCTTAAGTTATTAAGCGCTTAATTATACCGGATGTTCCAGAATTCATGTGCAAATTCGGAGGAATGTTAGAGAACATTGTTGGGATCTATAATTGCACTAGAAGGAATAGGTGGCGCTGTATGCGAGCTCTGAAGCTTGATACGTGAGGTTTCTCCATTGTTGACTCCGACTATGTACAATTAACAAGAATCGTTACACAGGCTGAATTGACGAATATCCCATTTTTCTATGGACTTGCCAACTGAAATGGACAGATTCAACGGTTTGATTGTATCCGGAAAGATATCCAACACAGCACCAATCAAATCATCATATATTGGTTCGGATACTACGGCTGGAAACTCGCAAGTATCTCGTCTTTCTTGAAGATTTTCCTAAAATGCTGATCGATGTCCACTTACATGTTCGAAGCGGAATATAGTTTTATTATGATGGGGCGTCAACTCATAACAAAGGTGCATAAGAGACCATTTGGGCTGGACATTTTGAAATATTTGGATTGGGTTGCCTATTCCGTCCCTTGGTTCCCCAGATTACCTGAGTTATCTCTTCTTGCTTATTTTCTCTGAGCATGCATGAAGAAAATTGTGTACGACGTGTCCATAAATTCTGAAATGTACCTGGACACAAATCTCAATCGCTGCAGTTAATATCCGCGAAACGCTAGATGCCTCCAAAGAGGTATAATAATCCATGTCGCGAAGGTGTCATGCATGTATTCATGCCAATGGACGCAATTTTGGATACCTCCAATACCACATTTACTCTTTATTGTGCAAAAGAGCATTTTATACAGCTTTCTATATCGTGGCCTTACTGTGTCTTTGTGTCCTTTTATCACGTCAGGCTGACGTTTCCGCCCATGCTTTTCCATGTAATTATGATTTCTAACTATGTTTTCTACCACCTGTCCAAGTTTGTAAACGAAGTTACGAGACGCTTTATATGTATAGCTATTTACGGATGAGTTTACTGACAGTAAATATAGGATACAACCATCTCCCCTGGAATCACTTCAGAGACTACCGAGACCTTGAGAATTACTTTTAACAGATTTCGACATAGCTTTTATGAGATAAGATTCTGGAACTGTTGAAACGTTGGAAAACTAATGAAGTTCTCACTGATAAGCCAGATAGAACACTCACCTATTTATGTTCTATAACGTCAGAATTGGAACATTTGGGTAAAGAAAATCGTTAGAACTTGCCATTAATGTCAACGTCGGTAAATCGGCATGTAGATATAAAAAGAACCAACCTATGATAGAAAACCAGGAATGGAGATGCAACAATTGGCACATAAACTCAGAAAATCTTTTTAAACTTCTGTTTAATAATATCTAGACTTGTTTCAAGTTCAAATTACTGCATTACTATATTTAATTAAAATTAATTAATGGATTTGGAATATAATAGATTAATATATTGTAATAAAAGAATACTTTATAAATTTAACACTAAAATGCAGAAGTGAAATGAATTCACGTATACACAAAATCTAGCAAGAATTTCAATTCCTGAAGAAAAGGTAAATGCAGATAACAGTAAGTAAAGAATGAGTTGTATTACTTTTGCTTTGTTAGACTTGTCAGAGCTTCAATTTTTACTCAATTTATAATATGACAAAGATAAAATGGAAACTCTATTTTGTGTTCAAAATAATTTATTATTTGGAACACAAATTAGTTTTAATTGCCTTTTAGAAGATAACTTTCAATTCCCTTGGCCTATTTCAGGATTTATACGATGCCAAATAATCAAAAATAAAAGTTGTAATAATAGAAAATATAACCAGAAACGAAGCATTCGCATTAAATAAGATGCGAATTATTAGAATTCATCAGGGTTTACTGAACCACAGATATTTAATATAGAATTATTGCAGCTCTGAAGAGAAGGTAAAAGAATGCACCTCTTCAGGAAATTTTCCCATTATGTTAATTACCTTTTCACTGATTTTTACATTTTGTTATAACAAACCAACTGAATAAGATTATTTTTGAATAAAAGTATTAATGTTTACAAACAAAGGTCGCATTAATCACCATCAGTAGAGTCCCTTAAGTCGGACATAAGCAAAACAATTTCTTAAAACCAGTTTATTCTACGGTTTCGATTATGTACATCATATATTTGGTATTCAAATTAATCAAGGGTATATAAATGAATTATTTTTATTTTTCAAACAGTCATTGACTATACCTCTTTAAAAATAGTTTCAGCGAAATGAAAGATTCATGCCTGAATATTCACTGAGAAAATTCACTCATGAAAATGTAATTTTTAATCGGGGATGGGAATGTTTATTTATATTGCGCTGAAAAGCATCACGATGGGTTGTAATTCTCAGCTAAAGTCGAGTGACAAAAATAACAATCCACCATGGATATTTCTATTCAGAAAACTTCATTCGATCCTGGCTGTAAAGCCTCTTTTAGGAAATAACGCCTCTTATTTCCTTCTCCTTCCATTCTCAATTTGTATCAGCCGCTAATCAACACAGTCCTGTAAATAGAGAGTCTAATAAGGACAGCCAAGTTGTTTTATTCAGATAAACGAATAATCAATATTTAAAATCTAACCTACTTATTCTGTGACTATAGTTTCTATACGCGTTTATTACTCTAACGTTTAGACTAAAAATTCAATCTTCTTATAGGACCAATTGGAGTCGAACCATTTGACTGATTGATTAGTTTGTACGTCACAATTAGAAGCAACACTAAGGCTATTGGTGACAGACCTCGTAATTTTGAACCTCGGTCAAGTGGCAAGGACGACACCTGAGCTGGTCTCTCCAAACTTCCACACCACTACAACGGGAGGACTTGGAGCCTCAAAGTGCATCAGCCTCTCTACACGGTAGGTCTTAAGTAGCATCAAGGCTCGAACCCACGATTCGACAAAAACCACCGAAAGAATAATTTAAAAACAGAAGATAGGTATTGTAAATGGAAGACAGCCGAGTTGTCAAAACTATAAGATTTTGGAAGCTGTATTGCCATTAAAGATCCACCATGTCGAGGGGTTGAGGATCATTAAATTTGCAAACGCTCCAAGTCCTCTATTTAGGATGGTGTGAATATTCGGACAAGGTCGGTGCTAGCTCAAGTGTCGAGCTCGTCACTTAACAGAGGTTCAGAATTACAATTTTTGACCCAAACAAAGCTCGTTTCTTAGAGTGATATTAATAAACAAAGAATCCATCAAAAAAATTTATTTGATGTAGCTTTTGGTAACAAAAGAATATAGCTAAAGAATTTTTAACTGAGAGAAAAATTCAAGTTGTATTTCTAATTAGAGTATATTAATTCTGCTTAGAAATATCTTTAAGTTAGTAAGTAGAATAAATAAATCGAATGTACTGTTAGTATTGGAATAAAACTAAGGATTTCTTTTTTGTGACTTTAAGTTGCTTATATTTTTAATGAAGTCTATTAAGAATTCCGCTGCCAAAATATTTTTCTCAAACACATTAAAAACAAAAACAGGTTGAAGAATTTTAAAGAGAATAAGGCAAAAGAATTTATTATTGAAATTTTAAGCCTTTTCAAATATCTCTCATATCTTTCAACAAATAAAACGTATGTTTAAATTTAGAGTTTCAGAGTTTTTGAAAGCTTCAAGCATTGCAAAAATTTTCTTTTAACGTTTGTATTTGATCGAAACTTAAAACAAAATTTACAAAAAACACTTGCTGTAGATAATAAAAATAGAAAACACTAAAATCTGCCATTTCTCTTACGTTATGCTATAATATTTTTCCACGTGATGTGATTTTCTTGGTGTTTTTGTTTCCGAGATATATAATAATTAGGTAAGCTATTTAATTTTTATTTCAAAGGTAATAAATATTATTTTAAAATTAAATTAATATGTTTCATTCTGCCACTAGTCATTGTCTATTTTCAATATTAAACTAAGTTGCAGAAATTAGTAATTATCTTTTATATATAGTTAACTTCTTATATAAATAAAATTAATTGTTTCTATTATTTTTCTTGGTATATCTTAACGTAAAATAAAACAAGTTTTAGAGAATCAAACATATTTCATCCTTATTTGAAATTCTAACAAAAATAATAAGAATTTCTTTAGTCTACAGTTTGACGTTAAGATAACAAACCTTCTTAGAAAATTCTAAGCAAAATCAATTAAAAAGAGTTAATCGGTCCTTTTCTTGTATATGGTTCAAACGAGAACATCTTTGTTTACTCTTTTTATTATTAAAAAACGCAAGTTTAAAAACACAGTAATCTAATTTTGTTGCATCAAATTTACTTACCTGGTTATATACACTGGTGTTCAAAATTAGGAGAATTTCAGATTTATTCGATTATCTCTAGAACAACTGGACAGATTGTAATAAAATTTGGCTTGTACATAGAGTTGATATAATACAAAAAAATAACCATTCAACATTTATAATACACTTGCAGGATCGTGCGTAACATTAATCGGAGTCTCAATGTATGAAACAGCAGTTGCAGAATAGAACAAAAAAATAGGTTAATAGGGGGAATGGCCCCCTTTTAAACATATATAAGCCCCACACCGTAATTTTATGCCGGAAATAAAGGAGTTTATGAGATCATGCGGCAATTGGTCCCCCTCATTCACCAACGCTGTTTTCGGGTCTTGGATGGTTCTCGGAGGGGAGTTGTGAATCGAACCTGCCCTTCCCAGAGTGTCCAAGCCATGCTGTACAGGATTGAAGTCTGGAGATCTGGGTGACCAATCCATCCTTCGAATATCTTCCCTTTACAGAAATTCGTCGACAAGATGAGCTCTTTGGAGATTCGCAGTACCATCCATTAAAAAGAAATCCAGACCAACTGCACCCCTGAAAAGGCTAACATAGAGCTCCAAGACCTCATCCCTATATCTCTCAGCGGTCATAGTGCCTCTTTCAAAGACATGGAGGTGTGTTCGGCCATCCAATACGATGCCTGTCCAGACCATCAAGCCTCTACTTCCCCAATGATCGTTTCTTGGACATTAGAGGGCAAGTAGCGAGTCCCTGGTTCTCTCCGTAGAAAGTACTGCGAGGATCACTGGTTAGGCTGAACCGGGACTCATCAGTGAAGAGAACAGGCCCCCATTGATCCATGATCCAATCTCTATGATCTCTACTCCATTAACTCTCCTGTTCGCAAAACTGAGAGGGACGAAAACAACAGGTCTTCTTGCAAACAGCCCTCTTTCACGAAGTCATCTGGAAACAGTCACTGGAGTTCTTGTGGATGCATGCAACGCATGAGAGATCTGAGAAGATTTTGAAGTTGGGCTATTCGCGATTTTCTCTTCACTCACCTTGAAGACTTTATTTAACAATTTCTTCCCAACAATTACTAAACAATTTCTTCCCAACCCAATTGAAACGTGGTTATGCTAATTAGAGACAGGTGGAAATAAAGTAAAATAATATAGATAAGACGGTATATAAGAAAAGGGAAATTCAGAGGATACTGGACGAGTGGGGACAAGCCCTGTGTGTATTGAACAGAAGAGATTTATAATATCAAGGGTTGTTGCTGATGGTAACTGTCGTAGATTTTTTTAAAACAAACTGGAAAGGTTTTGGTAATAAGAGTGTATTATCGTAATAATATTTGAAAAGGTAGATTTATCCAAAGGGAGCGATAACCCCTCGAACATTATTTTACAGTAATTGATAAATAAACAGTTGCGTTGGACATGTGACTGGTGTATCCTTGCGTTGGTCATTAAATTCTAAAGTTAGTTGTATTTGACTGAGTTATGGCACAAGAGTCGGGTAGAAGTGCTTCGCCACAAGATATATGATCTCTGTTACGCATCGCCAGAATGGACAAATGGCGATATTTTCTGGCCCTCGTGATATTTGGATGACCTTGTTCAGACTTTCTTTCAACGGATCTGGTATCCTTAAACTGTTTCCATAAATTGGACAATACGCTCGGCGTTCAATCGAATTCTCTGCAAACCTGGATTAGAGACTGGCCTGCTTCTAGCCATCCACAATTCACCACCTCATTCCCTCGTCGAAACGTTGGTGGTTACTCAGTTTTACTATCTGAGTTTTAATTTAAGGGATTGCTTCGAAAGAACATCAAGAAATTCGGCGAAATATGTTAGCGAACGAAGTACGGATTTTGGCACGCACTCTTATAAATCCTGTTTTTCGACTACTTTCGCCCCCACACGCGTATACACTACGTATTCCACGTACAAGATTTGCATCTTCGTTTCGAAGAAGTATTTTTGTGATTCTTTCAATTCTGTTCATGATATTCGACAAAATATGCAAATTCTCTTAATTTTGAACACCAGTGTATATGAAACACAATGCTCCGAAAAAAAAATCATTATCGTGCAATATTCGTCCTCTTAATAAGTTGAACCCAACAGTAACATACAGGAACGGACTGATGCATGTTAAATCTGCTGAGATCTCAAGTTCTCCAAATGGTGTGATGTGGAATTTTTTTGGGTAAATCCGTTGTCAGTACCCTTCGTGTGGCTTCTTAGTGCTTCGTTAATAAACACAAACAATCTCCTGTAGTACTAATTATAGCGTTTCCAAATTACACTTAATTTTATGACGCTCTACGCAGAAATACTTCAGCTCCACATTTTTCTAGAATTTTTTTTTAACCTTCGAAATTTTAAGGCTAAAAATGAAATTAAAATTTATTAAATTATAAATTTTTAAATTATTTTCGTATTTTGAACGGTTCTAAAATGTAACTTATATGGCACACAAAAGTTATTTATGTTAAAACATTCTAATGTGTTAAAACATTCTAATTTTGCTAATGTTCTAATGTTTATGATTCTTCGCAGACTCTCAATGGATATTTTATTAAGAATAAGAATGTAAAGGAATTTTTTTTAATATTAAATATACTTTATGTTTTTAATAAACTTAATTTACATGGCCAAAACTTCTACTTATTTCTAAGGAATAAACTAAATTTAAGAGATTCGATAAAATAATTTTAGGTTATGAAACATATATCATTTCTGAATTTTACTAAAATATTCATTCATAACTAACCTGCTTGAAATGAATAATAAAATTTAAAGAACGTCAAACGAAAACTTTCCTCTACTTGAAATGATATAATTTCGTCAATATTTTCAGCATTCTGTATAATTTCTGAAACAAATTATGTTTATGTTTTTAAATTAGCCACCTCATACTTTGGGTGATTTAAACATATTTTTTTCTGTATTTTATTTACTGGTACATCCTTCGTGAAAATTGTTAATTCAGTACACTTTCTCGTTGGGAAAAAATATATTTTCGCATTCCTCTCTCCAAAATAAAGAAGAATTACATGCTAATTTAATTTTCCTTTCGATATACTTATACGAAAACAAAGCACTACAGACACAGAATTTAATTTCCTCTTTAGTCTTCAAGAAATCTACAATAATAAAGATCATGATGAAAATTGATATGCAGTTGCCAAGACATCAAAGAAAAAAAATTATGATGATACATTTTTATTAATTTCGTCTATTTGAGTTTCAATGCATTACTCTTAAGTTAAAAAAATACGATGCAAAACACGAATCATGACGTAATTGACCCAATAAACGCGAAGAATAAGAATTTTCAAATTTTTCGAATTCTTTTAACTTTGGATGATGGAAGGAAAAGTTATAGTTGAGACAGGAAACTGAGACGAGTAATTTCGAAAAATTTGCTAACGCAAAACACAAGAAATGGGGGATATAGATTTATATTCATTAACACGAGAGGCCATCGTATAAAGTTTTAATTATTACACACACACACACACACACACACACATCATCATCATATGAAACAATATTACATATATATATATATATATATATATATATATATATATATATATATATATATATATATATATACATGTAGCATGTTTACATCTTGAGACGCCTTCCAACACTAGATGGTGCCACGAGCTGGAGTTCTATTCTGTGACTTCTTTCCAAGGGGTCTACACGAGTAACGGCAGATGGAAGAGTGCGACCAACAAAGAAAGACGTACGATCTGATAGCTCTTTAATAATGTATAACCAATAGTTCAATTTTAACTTAGTAAATGCTATACAATAATATATGGTATAATTAAATGTCATCTTCTAAAAATCCGCTTTGTTACTGAATCCAGAAAACCCCTAGACATCTTTAAAACGAGCCATGTATCTCATTTCTGTAGTTAGGATTCTACATATATATATACTGGAAAATTATGAAAAAAATATTTAAAAAGACAAAAAGCAAAAAATAAATGAAAAAATGGGACCCAGCAAATCAAAAAACAATTTCGGGCTGAGGACTACAAAAAAAAAAAAAAAAAACTAGTTTCATGGTACCAACCTCTCCTTTTATGACTTGGTAGGCAGAAGGAAATATATATATATATATATATATATATATATATATATATATATATATATATATATATATATATAACCAAAGTATCTAGTTAAAATTTATTCAATATATTAACTTAGCTTTATGTACATAATATTGTAAGTTACAGATATTAACCCTTTCACTGCCGGAGAGAGAAAAAAGAAGTGCTTCTCTCGGCCACGGTCGGGAGTGTCACTTAACTCTCCTAGACGATTTGTGAGATATTAAGCCAAATTCACAAAAAAATTCTGAAATCAGCTATTTATTAAAAATATTTAAATTTTACATATATTATTTACTATATTAAACTTAAGATACAAGAAAGAAAAAGTTTTATCTGAAAATTGTATGTTTTATTCATAAAGTTATTACATAAAAATCATATATTTTAAGAATATGCGTGTCATCCTTACATTTGTTACATAAATTTAATGGTGTAATGATGTAAAATTCATTATATGGAATATTAAGATATAAAAAATGAATCTTATTTTATTTTTATAAAAAAAAAAATTCTATTACTAGTCCAACGTCACATGTCTTACACATATTTTGGCAACTTTTGACGCTTCACACAAGATTTTGAGTAAAGGACTCCATCTTTTCCGTCCTTTTTTTTTTTCATTTAAATGTTAGGTACAGATTTAGATTGTTTCGCTAACAACACTGTCAGAATCATTCATTAATTTGCAAATCTCAAAAATTCAGATAACATTTTCTTCGCCATGATTGTCACTACAAATAAAAAACTGACCGAATGAAACAAAACAGCTGAGAGCATTTATTACCAAAAGCCTTAGCCCACACATAAACATCCATACCCTAAGAAGGAGCAAGGAAGAAAAGCAAAACCGTAAAGTAAATGCTCCTTATAAATCAAGTGTCATTACATTTTAAAGAGCCGTGTCGCAAGATAGCAAGATTATTTCAATCACCCCTTCCTGATAGCCGGAAGTGAAATCCAAGCCCATATCACTAAGGTCAACATTCCAATCAACCTATCTATAGATTTCGTGGTATTGTAACACCACGTAACATTAAAAAAATTCGATATAAAAAAACCAACGTTTTTAAAAAAAACAACGTTTTTATATGATGGCAAAGTTTATTAGAGAAAATTATTGGAAGAAGTTGACCAGCATATTTTAACTTTAAAATTTAAAAGAGACATTTGTGAGAGAGCTTAAAAAATTCATAATACTATAAAATCAAACATGCATTTGAAAGTTTGTATTCTATTAAAAAAAGAATGGGAACCAGAATTCAGAAAAATTATTGTGAAGACACGGCGCCAAATATTGGAAACTTCTTTTCTGCGAAATGATTACTGACTAAAAGTCAGCAACTTACTATCACGGAGATAGTATTCCCTTTGTGAGTACAAAAGGTTTACGATACCGCATGCTGCGTGGGGAGTGCCTGGCAGTTCTGTGAGAAATGTTTTCCTCAACTTAAAAGCAACGATTCTTAAATTTCAGAGCTCTAGCTTGATGGGAAGTTATTGGTTAAAGCTAATATAGACAATTTGATGACACACTTACACATACATACAGACACACACCAAGTGAAATACATAATAACATTAAAACTAACTAAAAATTAATTCAACTTTAAATTACAATGGTTGGAATACAGTTTAGTCAAACCACTCTTTGAGACAGAATTATTTGGCGGTATTTTGGACAAATGTTGTTAAACTGGTTCTGCCAGCGGACTTAACATTCAGCCAAAAAAAAAATTTCAAGTTTGGCAATTATTCAAATTGCGCCATGATTGGGCTAAACTGCATTATTAAAGAAAATATGATAAAACTTGTCACAACGTCAGTCATTGCATTGTTAGGCGAGTACGAACGATTCCTAAAATAAAAGCCTAGATTGATGGGAAGTTGTTAAATTTAACGATCGAAAATTTCCACGGACACACACACACCACAAGTGAAATTCAGAAAAACGTTGTAAAATTAAATAAAGCGTTCTCAAGAAGCATATCTCATTGATACGCTGGTCTGTAGCAGTATTCTGTATCGTATCTAATGCAATACGTTGCAGGAGAAAGAAACGCGAGCGTATCGCATGTGATACGCTGGGAGGAACGGGCTAAATTATTCTGATTTTAAATTTCATTTTCATTAAAACTAATTTGTGCTTAGTTATGGGAAGACGTAGATTATAGTAAACTCAATTATAGTGAACCTTAATTATTACTAAAATTAATCGAGACAGGAAGTAAATTTATATTTGTTATTCTTAAAACTCTTACATAATTAACAGAGTAATACCTTCAATGAGTTTCGAAAGTCATTTTAGAACTCCAGCAGTTGAACTGATCTTCCACAGCAATACTGCAACTGAACGTAGCTACTACCA
>BMAW01023518.1:0-11043 GCA_019974015.1 Nephila pilipes | reverse complement strand
TTTATTTATTTATTGTTGAAAGACTGAACGAGGTTCAAAATTACTAGGTCCGACCCCAATAACTCTCGAGTCACTTCTAATGAGATGTTAATGAAATCACACAATACCAAGCCCTTTTTTAAATATTAACATATATTTCACACTAAGCATACAGCTGAACTTGGTGGAATCGATTTTGAAAATTGAGATCGGAACAGATGCAAGAGTTGCCGTATCATAATGCTTTCGAAATAAAGCGGAGCACATACTACAATTTCTTCTTACCACTAATAAGAAATCGTACATTGCCCATCAGCTGGCCAGTAACACAACTCACAGATGTATACGCTACAGCAGAACTAACAGCTCGAGGATAATTCTTGGTGATCCATATCATTTCGGTTTTACGACGAGCACGAAAAGAATTCACAGTTTAGGTTGAGACAGCGTCATTTCAAGAATCAAGTTACGAACTTCTCGCAGGAATCTAAATATAAATAACATTTATTATCATTTTGTGTTGTAGCACGACTCGACCATTTTCTGGTCTTTGGCTACTATTTTCAGTTACTTAGTACTGATTCCGTAGTAAAGAAATAATATTTTATCATGCTGCGGAGGTTTCGTTTAAATTGCGTTTTTTCCAATATAGAATGTGAGTCATTTTTTTCTAATATTCTTCTAGATATGGAATGTTGTATGTGGTGCCCCGATTATTTGAAATATGTAGTTTCCTACATTACATATTTTGTATATTCACAGATTTGTAAATAAGACATTTTTCATTTTAAGCTCCTCTTATTTCATAGATGTTGAAAAGTAATTCATTTCGAAGTCCTTAATATAGTATTCACGAAATCCTCTAGTTGTTTTGAGTAGTGTAATTTCAAACTACAATTGAGATTTAGTAGAATGCTATATAAAGTTATCAAATTACTTAAAAACTCTTTCTATGACGTTAATTTAAATTCTGGCAGGAAGAGAAAGAAGAAAAAAAAAACTCACTCTTAGAGCATCGAAGAAAGGAGAAGTGAAAAAATTGCAAACAGAAAACAATATCCAGAATATCGATAAGGTGTACGAATTCATTGCTCCTTCCTTTTTATGATTATATTGAAGAAACATGACGAGTACCTGAAAAATATGCATATTGTTATTTATTATTAAAATATATTCTTTAAGCATATAAGATGTAAACAACCTGATAGAAAAGTATATAAGAATATCTTATTTACTTAACATGTAACATTTTTTTTCATAAAACTAAATTTATGATTTGAAATAAAAACATTAATATTTATGTGATATGTAATATGTATATTAGCCTATATTAAAATCGTTCCATTTGTTACAATTTGTGATTCATAAATATTAGTTTACATAGAAAGGGTTAATAAATTCTTTTATATTATTAAGAGTTTCATTATCTACTTTGTAAGCCTATACATTTATTCAAACGCTCGAAACATGATATCGATTAAGTGATTGTTTATTAGCTACTCACTCAGAAGCAACATGAGGACTTTTGGCAGAATATCCAAGGGGACCGCGCTCACCCAAAAGGGTATGGAGTTACGAATCGGCCCCCTGGGAGACAATCACTCCCACGCTCTGCATTTATTGACAAAGAAAAAAAAATTTCAACAATAAGTGGTAAGATATAACAGCACTTGTTGGAACAAATAACTTAAGGTTTTTCATAATTTCGAATTTCAAAGGTAAATAAAGCTTACAATGTGCTTACAGAGCAGGAAATTTATGTGACTGCAATAAAAACATTAAGTGTAGAATTTTCTTGCAGAAAATAACAGGCAACTTATAAATAGTTAATTGGCACTACACAAAAAGTGTCCACTATATCGTGAACTAAAAAGGAAATATTAGACAAATATATATATAAGGTATATAATTATTAAAAAAAGCACATACAAAGGAAAATTGAAATGTTCAGAAATGCAATCAAAAATAGAAACTATTATGAAATTTGTTGAGTTATTTTTATGATCCTCAAGAATACAGGATTTTAGTTTGAAACACAAATTATATATATATATAGAATTTTCACACACGAACTTCAACCAAATAGGTTTTGCTTCAATAATAGGATAGTTTAAATGAAATCTTTTGGTAAAAAGGCAAAAGAGGAAACGTACTGGCCATTACCTCCAACAGAGCTACAATAACTTAAAATGTTATTTTTCAAATCCTACAATTTAAGTTACATGCGAAATTTAAGAAACGAGTAATAAAACCTAATTTGAAATAAAAATTCAAATTTTGTCTTGAAATACAGGAATGAACCCGAATGCTGATATTACTAGTTGACAACCGGAACTCCCAGTCAGAAAAAGAGAGAGAAGCTTATTTTTTAATAATCTTAACTATATGAGACCAAAGGGCAGGGATATTCATTCCCTCACCATCAGTGACAGTGAGTTTAGCAAATCAATCCGTAGTTTCGTTGTAATAATCTCCGAAGTGGGCCTGAACCCAGTATAAGTTGTAAAATCAATATAAGTTCTAATTTTTCTTATTAATTTTAATAAAGGCTGAATTATTTCATCTAGTACTCTACAGTAGCAATATTGATGATAAATTGTCTGAATAGTAACTTTGAGGTTATGAAAGACGGCCCGCAATACTGCAAATCCTATTGCCGAAAGTTCGGTTTAGTAAACTGAATTGTGAGAATTTAATTTATACATGTGGATCCTATTTAGGACAATCGGGTGGAAGACACACATCATGAATCCAGTTTCACGCTACAGCAAGCTTTCAAAGAAGCAAGCTATTTATGCAGCTACTGGCGGCGGACCTCGTAATTTCGAGTCAAGGTCAAATGATACGAACGTCACTTGAGCCGGCATCTCCCTCTGAAAATTTCCACACCATACCAACGGGAGGATTTTGAGCCTCGACAGATTTTACTTCCATGAGTCCTGCTATTGCGTGCGTTTTTTGTGGCATCAGGACTTGAACCAAGGACTCGAAGGAACAACGCCAATCACGAGTTCATTACCATGATCACCAGGCTACCGTGACAATAACGCTTAGTGTAATCTAAATCGTGATAAATCTTTATGAATTCGAAATAATATATAATCTACGTTGCAATAAATCTTAACATAACCTCGATTTCGACGATGAATTAACTGATAAAATTTAAGATTTTATTGCTTCGAGTTTAGGGAATTCACAACGTGACTTGATTACATTACTAACTTCGACATACCGGGTTTGATTCTTTTTAACTTCGAGTAACGGAATATAAATATATATTATTAATACCTATTAGAGAAATAATATTTTGTTGGAATTACAATTCTTTATAATTTGATGTTCGCCTTATTTACGGGTTTATCGGAAGAGAATGGCTTCTTTCTTCATCTGACTGAAGACTGTGAGTGAACGAGGTTCGAACTGTCCAATACCCGATACATATTCGAAAACAGTGGGTGTCTAAAAACGAAAATAGTGGAATAAAAGTAACTATTTTCACCGTTCTTTATTCAATGCAGATGTTATACATAAATTCAAAAGCTTCTTTCTCTCCCGTCTTTGATTATGTTGCAATGAGAAAATAATAACTATGAATTGAGTACTATATTACTACTGTACTTATAGCTATGATATACGATTTTGTAGTGCAGCCTTTAATACCAATAACTTGAAAGCGGATGTGTGTATTAAAATACATAATGTTGTAATGTTATACCATGAATAAGAGCATGTAATTTTATAAACATGAACTTTCATAATAAGAGCACGTCTTTAGCATGAATAAGAGCATTCTGGTCAGTTATTTTCCAATACTGTAACAATTATTAGTGGTATTATAAGGGCACAGCATTGCAGTTCAGTGATAGCATTTATTAACTTTTTTTTCACGCTCAGATTAATCGTCACGACAGATGACACTGGTAGTGTTTCTCCTTAATGTATATGTAATAAGTGGTAAAGGAGAAGGAAATAATTCGATATAAAAACCAACGTTTTTAAAAACAACGTTTTTATATGGTGGCAAAGTTTATTAGAGAAAATTATTGAAATATTAGTTAAAACTGTTAGTTATTTTTAACTTTAAAATTTACTTAAAAAGAGACATTTGTGAGCGTATTAAAAAATTCATAATACTCATAAAATCAAAACATGCATTTGAAAGTTTGTAAGTCATTCTATTAAAAAAAAATGGGAACCAGAATTCAGAAAAAATTACTGTGATAAGACATGGCGCCAAATATTGGAAATTTTCTTTCTCGCGAATGTTTACTGACTGAAAGTCAGCAACCCTTAATATCTCGGAAATAGTAAAGGGGAGATAGTATCTCCCCTTTGTGAGTACAAAAGGTTTACGATACCTCATGCGGTGTGGAGAGTGCCCGATGTTCCCAGAGGGGGAAAGAAATTTTTTCCTCAATCCTAAAAGCGCCGAGAGGAAAGAATATTTTGACTTATTAAAATTATTGAAATATTAGTTAAAACTTGTCGCAAATGTCTAAATATTGCATTGTTAGGCGAGTACGAACGATTCCCAAAATTTTAAAGCTCTAGCTTGATGGGAAGTTGGTTAAATTAACGATCGAAAATTCGATGACACACACACACTCACACACACACACCAAGTGAAATTCAGAAAAACGTTTTAAAAATATGTGAACCCAGTAACGTCTAATGTTGTGGGCTGGACCCAAATCCTTGTTCGAAATTGAAAGTAAAGCAAATTAAAACTGTGCTCTCCTAATAAGACTGAGTTATTTTGAACTGTGTAATCGGGAAATTAATCGGTCACTAGAAATTTTATTCAATAACAGAACACGGCACAGGAGTTTTTATAGTTTTGTACTATCTCAGCACATTGCTTAGCATACTGCTACTTTTGGTAATCTTTTCATTTCGAATTCGAGGAAATTTCGAATGGCGACAAACAATAGCACCAAACTGGGCATATGTTGCGTCTATACATTTTTTTTCCAAACAAGTACTGAACATTAAAATATTTAAAAGAGTTTCTTGTAAGAATAATATATCGATTTATGCTGTACATTTATATATTTGTGTGTAATGGTAATATATTGCACTAATTATAGCTGTAAAAGATTCTTATACGTTAAACAAGTTCTTGTCACGAATTAAAATTAAACTTCTGACAATTGTTCATGATTTTGATATATATACTGAATTTAAGTAATCGAATTGATGCATAAATCAAACTTTGAAAATATGAGCTTGTGCATTTGAAAAATAGAAGAAATTTTACCTTATCTCACTCCGTCCCTTTTAACGGATTTCTAATAGCTTTCCCATTATCGTAAAAATTGATTAAATCCGTAAAAAATTAAAAAGAAAAAGAAAATTTAATAAGAATAAAAGTATGACAAAAATTCACTTACGAAAGTAAATAAGCGAAAGCCAACAGACAAGTAATGAACTTTTGCTACATGTATGTTCGGTAAATTCTCTTGATATAGAAGATAAATTGCTTCTGATGAAGAGCATATAATCAGCGTAGATGTGAGCATCTGAAAAAAAATTTAAAAAAAAGTACATTCAGTATTACTTAAAAATATTCTTATATATTTGTTTAATACAAATTGTTTCCGTTATTTACCCTAATTAGTGAAATTTTCTGAACATTTTATGATTACTAAGTTAAAGTTTAATAATGAATGATTAGCAATTATTTCAGTAAGTGAGAAATTTTTATAAGCTTCATATTATATTCAAAATATATAATTAAATTTATGCTCGCTATCATTAGATTTTAAAAATTTACTTTGCTTTTTGGTAATATTAAAATATTAATTTATATCAGAATAGTCTTAAACACTAAATTGATTATGGTTTGCTTTAAACATTACTTATCTAACCAAAAATTCCCTTTCAATTTTTCATGCATCAAAAAGAAAAATAGAAAAGTTAGAAAAATACAAATTATAAATAACAAAATTCTTTTGAACTGTAACAATAACATTAAGTTATATCTACATTTTAAAAAAATAAACAACTATGATAAAAATTTATTTATAACAAAATGTATATTCATCAAAAAATAAATCACTCTCAATGACTTTCATAATTCTAATCGATGCCATATATAATTGTTGTTGTTGTTTTAAAAAAAAAAACTCAAAATTTTTTTAAATTTTGATATTAATGAATTAATTTAATTGACTCTTACATTACTGACTTCTGAAAGAAAATCTTGTCATTACGCAATTCTGTGTTTTTAAGAAATTAAATAGAAAATAATTTAAATATGCTCTTTATTTCATTTGTGTCTGGCTATCAGTTCCAGGCATATTTTGAAAAAACATTGAGGGGTCGCATACTAGATTACTTCACACAAACAACTCATATCATTTCCTTTTCAAATACAGTATTTCTAAATGGATCGATAATTAAATTTGATATGCTTGTGTAGTGGCCCTTAATGGTATGTGTTTTCCCTCTTTAAGTTTAACCATGAATACTTCTTGATGCAATCTTCAATATATGACAATATATGAATCTTAATAACATGAGGAATCCAAATATCTAAGCGTTTGGGCTCAATTGCTTATAATTATTCATATTTTTAGTAATATTACTTTTTGGTATTTATAATTTTTGACATCACTTCCTAATTATAATTTTCTTTTGGAACATGGAGTCAAAGACGACGTTTCATAGCCACTCTGGCAAACTTTCCGTGAGTTTGTGAAAAGAGGGAAACAATCCTATAAATGGGAGCGCCCTCGAGATGACGGAAAACCGCACAATTCACGTCTACTAACATCAAATAAAACTTGGACATTCCTTCAGAGTTGTATCATTTTCTATGGAAAAACCAGTTTAATTTTTGAGCTCAGAATTTTTGTTCGGAAATTATGGGATGCGACTAATTTTAATTGATTTTTGCCCAACCATGTCCAACGTCTCTGTTTGAAATCTGTACCTGTTGTACCCTTGACCAAAAGTACTTGAGCTTAATCATAGGTATTTTTGATTAAGCTCAAGATACCTGTTTAGTTATCTCACAGTAAAATAGTCAGATCTTATTGAAATAATCTAAATTGATTCAAGAAAATAATATTTGGTTAGACATATTATGTCTGCATTTTTTCGAGTGTTGAAGACTCAATTCTCGATCGTTATCTCTTTCTCATCAGTGTAGCCATCATAAGATCATAGTTAATTATAGGATAGTCTTAAAATATTAATTTAATTCTAAAATTTATTAATCAAGAGAAAGAGTAAAGTTTCACTTGGATTAGGATGGTCATGATTTTGATGAGGCCAAAAAAAGTAGGAAAAGAATTTTATGTATGGAAGTGCCTCAGATGTTTAAGGCTCCCATCTACCAGCCATTTTGATTTCGTGGACGTAATGTTAATCCTATGGAATTTTGACTTGAATTCTCTGATCTTTACTATTTAATCTATTTGAATGCAATAAAGTACATTTGAAAGAGCAAAAAATAATGAAAGCTTCTGTGGGATTACTTTCTTCTTCCGATTTTTAAAAATATTTTTGTTCTTATTTCAATGATTCGTTTTTGAGTTTTCAGACCTTTGAAGAATATTTTTAAATACTTTTAAAAGTCGGAGAGGGAAAGTAATTCCATAGAAGCCTTCATTATTTTTTGCTCTTCCAGATGCACATTATTGCATTCAAATAGATCAAATAGTAAAGATGGGAGAATTCAAGTCGAAATTCCATTAGATTAACATCTGGTCCACGAAATCAAAATGTCGGATAGACGGAAGCCTTAACGGTGAATGTGGCAGTGTCTGAGCTGCTGAGATTTTTATTTACTTTTTGTTCCTGAGCTACTGATTAATTTGTCCCGTTCAATAAGTCAGGCTCGTTAATGCCTATCACCGTAGACATAGTGAAGTGTCACCTTTTCTCTTGATTAACAAAGTTAAGAATTAAATAATGAATGCCATTTGAAGTCAGCATTACGAATAATAATAAAGTTCTTAAAGGCATCAATTGTACACTTGCCCAGGAATCACATCTAATGCATGTAATATTTTTAGAATTCTCTTATAACCATCATTAAAATGTGTGACGTATATGTCCCAAGAGTAAATGTTTCATGGTCGACAATTACATCTTTAGGGATTATTTTCCCCAAGTAATCATTGAAACATTCATTATATTTCTGCGTTTTGCTGTGGAGACATTTTTTTAACAATATGAGTTCACATACGTCAAAGTATGTAAATTTGATAGGACTTATAAAAATTTTTAGGGAGGTCCTTGAATTTTTCATTTACATTTGCTCCACAAGTAATATCATATTTATATTTACACAAACTAAATTGATCTTTCGGGCACTGGCCATTCATTGGCTGATCTATTGCTGAATAGTTGGGAAAAAATGTTGCTGTTACAGCGCTTTACATTCCAGGCATGTCATGAGCATTGCTTATAATAGCACTATTATAATAATTTTATAATTTATTAATAAATTTGTGAATGAATTTTCCTTTTCCACTTAATCCTTGCCAACTTGATTTTAATTTGCGAAGTTAATGAAAACTCAAAAAAGGTACCGACTTTTTTCTGAATAAGTCCAATGCACTCATATTTGGTGAAACTATTTTTTTTTTTTCATATGTGTCTTTTATTGCTGAGTAACCTTGTAAGTCACCGCCATAATAAAAAAAAAAACGAATACTTCAGCTGTCTCAAATTGTAAGAATCTATCCTAGATGAACCAGAATTATTTTATGAGCAAACGTGATCACGGGACTCATTTAATCTTTTATTTCGAGTACATATTCGACAATTCTCTGACAATATTATTATATCTACAACTTTGTCTGTATCCATGGATAAAGCGGTTACGCGCACATTTAATGATGTGTGTCCTTCACGTTACCAAGTTGCATCACAAGATACACATCGCAGTTTGTCAAATCCTCCTTCTGATGATTCAGCGCTTTTATTTCAAAAACCGAAGTATTCATGAAACCCCGCGTAATAGTTGAAGCAACTTTCAATAATATTTTTTCGTAATTTCTGAAAGCTGACTTTGATAAGCATGGCATATCTGATACAGCACTCAACGTTTTTGAAGCATTATGACCTTTTCCAATTAACTGCATATCTAGTACAAACTGAATATCGATCTCATTCACCTTGTTTCCCTTTTAGTTGATGAAAAGTTATGAACAAATCTGTTGTTTCTACATTTCTGTGACGTATGGGAAAGAAAAGCAAATTTCAAATGAGGAATTTATTGACATTTGAAATTATTTCTACACTGTAAATTCTGTTATCAAGTGTATTTCTTTTTAGTTATTAAAATTAGGAGAAGGGGTGCCAGCTCAAGTGTCGTCCTCGTCACTTGACCGAGGTTTAAAATTACGAGGTCTGTCGCCAATAGCCCTCTTGTTACTACTAGTGCGAGGTTAATAAAGCCAAGAAAACTTCATTATTTTTTTTCTCGATTCCGATTTTACGTTCATTGAAAATTGTTTCAGTTGTCTCATAACTAAAATGACGATATTTCCATAGAATTTTCTTTTCTTACATCGACGTTTATTTTACCCATGGTTTAAATAAAAAAAATTCAACTTAAAAATATTTTATACAATTTGAGCAGCTGTTTCAAAATGAAATAAAATAACAATTAAACGCAAAAGTCGAAAGCAATTCAAACAATATAGCAAATAGTAACCAGTGGGTATATTATACTGATATCTGTGCAATGTTACAACTAAATATCATGCCAGTTTCCTCAAAATAAATATTAATATATTTTAAAAGTTTTTTTTTTCAGATAAGCGTAGTAAATATTCATAAAAATAAAAGAAAAAAGGAATATTTATATGATGTCGAGTTCCGGGTTAGAACTAGCGACTTCCGGCTCTTTATTGGAAATTATCTGATACTAAAAGGCTTATAACTTGATATATATGAATCATAGATACAAATGAAAGGTAGTTATAGAATGAAAACATTTCAAATATTTTAATAAATAAAAACTTCGATACTTTCTCCCAAATTTGTGTTTTTAACGTTGTCGGATAACTGCCTAAACACGTCAGATTTATCTCTCAGAATGCAAAAGTCATCTATTTCTCACCAATTCACTCCAGTTTGGGTGAGTAGATTAATTGGAATTAAAGGTTCGAATCTTCAGCCCTAAGCCAAACATTCCTTGCAATGATCCGGAAACTCATTGACAAAATGGTCTCTATTCCGTTATTTGTCGATTCAGCTCCTCAACAACTACCTTCATCCACCTACTTCTAATCCTGTACTCACGATTATTCATTTCATCGCTACTTATAAATGTAATTTATCCAATCCATTCACTGCACTTCATAATTTAAATCTAATCTACATGAATGACGTTTTGCTTATTGAAGAAGGTTTCGCATGAAGCAATTCAAACCGAAAAGTCCCTGAAGTTAGATGAAAAGAAAATTCGCAATACAGCCCAATTTTACAAGATATTTGTATTTTGTTGTTGTTGTTGTTAGTATTGATCCTTAACAAAACTAAGATTGAGATTAATTTCATGATTTATATTTTACATTCATTTGCTAATTTATTTTTAACTAAACTATTTTTACCACATATTGTTTTGAATATCTATGCACGAAGCAATTAAACTAACACTATGCATTACTGTAGACGTTCAAATTACGAGATCGGTCGCCAATAGACCTCTAGATGTTTGTAGGGCGAGGTTATTAAAACCAACTAACCATCATCAAATCTATATAGTGCGAGATATTTGTAAAAAATAAACTAAACTCATAGAAATAAATCATATAAAATATATTTTTACATGCCAATTATTTGAGGTTTTGTTCGAACGATTGACGATTATAAATCCCACACAGAAATTAAAAGCGTAATATACTTCTAAAGGAAAATTCTAGTACACTTCTTTTTCGGTAATTTGCGTATTTCTAAAGATTTAAGACTTTGCTTACCTTATTGTACCTTTCAAATAAGAAGAATCAGTTTTCAAATATGCATCATTTCAGAAATTCTTGGAACTGTTTTGGAGAAATTAGTTGACTTACGTTATAAAATTGTTTAGTTGACTTACGTTATAAA
>BMAW01023516.1:13732-25204 GCA_019974015.1 Nephila pilipes | reverse complement strand
AAGTTTTGCACACAAGTATATATATATATACTTGTGTGCAAAACTTAAGCAACAATGTAAATTTTAAGCAGATAGCCATGAAATTGCAGAAAAGTTGTTATTGCGATCAGTACAACGAACACGCTATTCAGTAGAAAGGTGATGCGTATGCAAATGTCATGAACGTCATAGGCGACGTGAGTATACGCAAAACGCGTGCGGTCGGCGCTCGCAGCTCTAGACTACAATAACAGGAAGAAAGGAGGTGCAATTAAAGACATTCGCTGCAAGTGAGTTCTTTCGTGAAATATGGCTGGAAGAAATCACCTGGACGACTTAACACTTGGAAGAAGGATTGGAAAGCTGGAGGAGAGGCGTAGTTTGACCAGAGTAGCTGAAGAGTTCGGAATCAGCAAAAGTGTTATTTCACGCGCTTGGAAAGCCTTCAAAATTATAGTACATCTGTTTGAAAGGTTGGTGGTGGCCACCCTAGGAAAACAACTGCAGTGGATGACCGATATATCTTCTTGCTGGCGAAAAGAACCTGATACTAGTTAGTAAGCGCCATCAGGACTCGAACTCTATTCTGCTGCTCAGTCTCAAAAAACAGTCGTGAGGAGATAAAGTTAGTTGATTGGTTGATATTATTAACACCGCTTTTGGTGCAGTTTTGATTACAATCAAATGACGTGCACTTGGTTGCCTCCCACTCTCCCATCTTCCATACCACGTCAACGCGTAACATTTGAGCTCCAACAGATGTAACTGGTAGATGGCCTTGAACACGGGAGTCGACGGAGGCTTCGCGGCAACAATCTCACGATCAAGCGCATTCGGCTAAGGCGGTCTGAGAGATAAGTTGAAGTGTTTTACCGTGTTCAGGAAATGCAATTGCAACTACTCTTATTGCAGGTGGAGTAATTTAAACAAGTATAAATCTAGTCTGGACTAGGATTTAGTTAATGATGCGTGATTCAAATGCAATTTGTTGAATCACGCATTATTTCCGCCAATTTTGTTTTCTTGATTGTTTGCTCCCTTAAGCAGAGGTTCAATTTTGTTATAACACTCGAGCTATGGATATTTGTTTTATTTTTACACTCGAGCCTTATAATTAAGTCCGTTGATACGCATTCAGTAACATACGAGTTTAGTTTACACTCGGTTTTACTACGGCTCCCATGATAAGCAATCAGCCGGTGGAAAACACCTATATTGGAAAGTGTTTTTTTCCCCCAGAAGGCAATTGATTTAGATACATACTGTAAAAATAGCATTCATGACCATAAATTAATTTTTTTGAATGCAGCAGTTACTCTGAAATTTAACGCAGATGTTCGTTAAAAAAAGAGAATTCATATATCAATGTTGGAATTCATACTATCACTCAATTTATAATAATATTGTAACTCGTGGTTCGCTTGTCCCGCGGGGTTTTGTAATAATGGACTCTGACTGCCACAAGTTAATGTGTTCAGACTATAGTTTGTTTTAATTTTTTAAAAAAAATAGTTAGTCTCTGTCTGTTTTAGAGTTTTTGGAATTCGAATTCTGGACGCTTTGCAACCAATCGCAGAAACAGACGTACTTTTCCAGTTTTTATATCATACAAGCCTCTTTGCTATTCAATACCTCATATAACCAATGACACGACTCTCCCCGCTAAGTACCGAAATTTTGGGCAGATAAGCTGTCCCAGCATATGTGATGCACACATGATAAGTGATTACAGAAAATGTAAGTTCATCAAATAAGTCCCACCTCCGTATAAGCTGCAACAAAGTTTTCCAAAAAATAGAGCTTAAAATTCATTAATTCAGTAATTCCTTTTCAAATTTAGGTAATAATCAGGAATAACATTTTATAATATTTACAACAAAACTATAAACAGTTATATATATATATATATACAATAAATAAACAAACATCTTACCTTGATTTTACCAAAAACGAACTCAGTTGATTTCTAATAAAATTTATTCTTACGGGATCGATAAACTTTGTTTTTCCCCATAGATTGCCATATTTTGAAGATGTAAATTAAAATTTTTTTAACTAAAACTCATTAGCTACATTTATTAAAACAAAATCTGACTCATCAATGTCGGAATTAAATAAACTCATCAAATGACCATCAATGTCCCTTTTGTCAGTCTGTTATGTCACCGCCAATTCTAATTCTACATTAATTGTTTCGCACGTGCATGTATATATATATATATATCAATATAAAAATTACGATTTAAACTAGCGAATTTCCAAACACAGAGGGGGGAGGAATTCCTGCAGATCCGGAAAAAAATTTCGCCTATGTCGCCGATCAGACGTAACATTTTCAACTTTTAAATACTACGCATTAGCAGTGGTTTATCTACCCGAAATTACGGTATTTTCTTTTTCTCACTAAAGTGTCCATACATGAGCCGTGATTAATCTCGACAAATTTATTTTTTGTTTCAGGATGGAACATTAAGCATAAGTCTAATAACGCACTTTTTAAAACTGCCAAATTTTTAACGTTTGAACATGAAGAAATTCTTTAGTTCCCAGTTCTCAAAAGTGAAAATTTAAAGACTAATTATGGCTTTACGTATTCACAATTACTAAACTAGGTTATTCGAGGGGTTAGTAAGTAAATTCTACCCCAAGCTATTGAATGACTCATGAACATAATTATTTCTACTTTTACTACGTTGTACTTGATAAACATATCCGGGAATTATCGAGAGCATTCTTAATTTGAAAAAAAAAAAAAAAAAAAAAAAAAACCGCTTCACTAGAATTTATTTCATGAGTCATGTCACATCCCATCTCAAATATTGTTCTAAGAGAGGATATTGTAAAGTTATAATTATTACAAAGAAATAACCGAGATATCTAATTAAAATTTATTCAGTGTATTAAAGTATTGTTATATGTATAATGTGTTGTTAACTACATCTATTCATGTTGATTTATTTGGTTTCAGGAAGATAAAGATTGAAAGCAGCAAAGTTTGAATTTTAATCCCAGAGAATCGCAAAATTTTAGTTTCTAAAACAATCGAGATGGAAACTTAATTTTCATTTATAATTCTTATATAAGACTTCTCTATACAGTCAGGAGTTATACATTTCTCCCAGGGTTTGTTGATCTTCCGATGGCCTTCATTGTAGAACTCGGCATATTGAACTCTATTTTCTGCATACTCCGGGTTATTTTAATCTACATCTTTCTGAAAGCTAACAAATCAACATTAACAGATGTCATTTACAACATAAAATAGATTTGAAAAATCGGTTAACATGTATTACCAGATATTAACTTTACCCAGATATCTAAGCTATCTCTCAGTAGTAAGTAAAATTTTGCGATACCCCCTCGTATATGTGATGGAAATTTCTCAATAAGTCGATGTATCAAACAGCATTTTAAATAGTTCTCTTTTTCTTTTCTTTTCTTTTTTTTTTTTTTTTGCCAATGATTATTTTAAATTATTTATTGTCTCTACCCTCATCTCCGGAAAAAATGTAAACTTTAACACAAAAAAAGTAGAAATTTATTCGATGCAAAAAAACCGTTGAAAAATAAAAGATTTCATCACATCCTCAACTATTTACTTATGAGGGGGAAAAAAACCACCTTGTTCTCAAACACTGAAAAAAAAATTCTTTAAAGCGATATTGAAAGAAAAAGTAGCTTCAATTTTATGATCATACTAGATTAATTGTTTTCGTAAAATTTTAAAAAAATAAGTTAAATTTAGTCGTCAAAAATATTACTATTGATGTATGGAATCATTGCATTCAGAATGAAATTTTCATTGTGATCGTAAAAATAGAGTTCAGTCTACAAAAGTGATATTTCTTAAATATAGAATATAGAGTAATAATCATTAAATAGCGATATAACGGTGCTTTTATTTTTCCAGCTAAGCTTAAGTATATTACAACCTGCCACAAATCTTGCTGAAACCACTGCCCAGTCAAACAAATGACAGAAGTATATGCATATGAATAATTTGTTTAATTGAGTCAGTCATCATCTGTTTCAATAGTCTTCTAAATCCTGTTTATGACTCCTCAAGTATGCCTGCATCACTATCGAATTAAAAAAAAACCGCAGCAAATGGGATTATCACAAGGATGTAGAAAAAGACTTCATTTTATGGTGAAATTAAAGAGCTTTGAAAATTTTCATGCTTTTCCTTGGTAACTCGATTTTGAATACCAAATTTACTCCGCATATTTCCTTCTGCAGTGAGGAAACAACTCTTACATTTATTTCTAAAGTTGTCTTCGTTGGCTTTACTTTTCGGAAATTTATAATTTCCATTTACTACAATAAGTTTTTCGACAGAAAGTATTGTAATTATAATATCTCAGCATAATTGTAAATTTCCATTAAAATTTTTATTTCAATTTTTTTTTTCAATTTTTATTAAATTTTTATTTTAATCAAAGTTCTCATTTTAAATTTTTATTTCAATTTTTTAGCAAGAACATCAAAATTAGTATGAATAGCAATCACCATTTTGTTCAACAATCGTCTGCCAACGCTTATGCAACTTTTTTTTTTATTTCTCTTCAAAAAAAAAAAAAAGAAAGTCACGTGATTTGGAGTCACAGAAAGTACTCGGCCTTTTTCTTTTTATCTCCAAAGTAGAAGTGAAAATTCTCCATGAAAGTACATCTGCAGATGGAAGAATAAATAGAAATTAGAAGGCGTAATCTCTGGCTGTATGGATCATGTCTGGTAGGATGGGATCTGATGATCCCATCCTATCATATATAGGTTCCAACTGTTTACAACACATATATGAGGATTTTGCAATGTCTAGAAGGAACAACATGTTCTTCCTGAAATCATCTCGGCTTTTTTTTCCTTGACTATAGCACGAATACTGTCCAGCATACGATTGTATGTATCGCTGTCCGTGATCTGACAACTTTTCCGAAGAGCTTCCTAGTTATAAGTGACCGTTTCCCGACTGAAAGTTGAGGCTTCGACCTTTTACAGAAAGAATTAAGAGGAAAAAAGCTAAATATGCCAGAAATCTCTAAAAATCAAATTAATATTTATGCAAATCAAATAAAAATTTACTTAAGCAATTTAAAATTTAAAACACTAAAACTTAAAAATTAAAAAAAACTATCAAAGAACCAAACAATTTCAAAAGAAGTAAAGTGATAGAAAACTAAAATTTAGAAAAATGAACATAATGTAACGTTGACGTTGCTAGTCTATGGGTGCCTAGAGCAGGAATCGTTCTTTTAGCCCAGATCTGGAAAAACTATGATGATGAACTAGGCGAAGATGGATTTAGAACTCGAATTAATACTGCTCCATACTTTGGAATGAAATAACGTGTATTTATACTGGTAATTACTGATCGAACAATCACACTTCATTGAATAACATTATAAAAAGATGGTAACAAACAAAAAAATAAACAAATACAGGAACTTAACCACAGAAAAATGAAGGTAAACATAGTAAACACCTTCAATTTCACTTCAAAATACTAATTCAGACTTAACAATCATCTAAAATGTTGTAAAACCCACTAAAACCCTCAAATAAAAATATTAAAATTAGTTCAACCAAAAAGTAATTATAAAGGTACAAAAAATCTAAGACATCTGTAATATAAAATATTTACCAATGACACGTAATCATAGGTAAAATGTTGAAGATTTTTTAAATAAGACAAAAGCACTCACTCTCTCTCTCTCACACACGCATATATATATATATATATATATATATATATATATATATATATATATGTGTGTGTGTGTCACCCTGATCTCCTTCCTATTATTGTAAAACCTTAAAAGTATGATTCTTCTCTACTGCAACTGAAACAATGCAGAGATTTAAAAGAAAACTTGAAGTCGATGTTTAAGCCAAAAACTTTACCTTGAATGTCTTTGTTCTATTTATAAGAACGAAATGAAATTACCAAAAAGAATCGATATATTTCGTAAGAAAAAGTATCTAATTGCAATATAAAAGTGTATAAAATAAGTTGTCAAAATATTACTCATTAATAAAGCATTGAAGTGAATGTATAAAGAAAGAAAAAAAGTTTGGGTATTTTCGAAACTGTGGAAAGTTTAAAACTCGATTTAAAGTATGAAGAAAGTTTTTTTTCTTCCGAAAATGTAGTCTAATTGTACGGATTTTAAGGTGTGTATGGAGCATATGAAGCAATTTTACTATCGCACAGAATTCCTATTCCAATAACATTCCAAAATTAGACCAAAATTTTATTTACCCAAAAAATGACTCTACTATTTCCTTAATTATAAAGCAAAGTATATCATTTTTCCATATAGAAACATAAGCATATCTTAAAACGAATTGTAATTCTGAGGGAGTCCATAATCTTAGTAATTGTTAGTATACGCTACTACAATCAAATAAATACAACTAACTTACGAGTAATTGTTTACAGCATAATTTTGTCTTGGTTATTCAGATGATTTATAGCAAATGCATATTAATTATAACATAACACACAAATATAGTTTAATATATTTTCAAATATCAATGCATATTTGTGTATAATAGTAGATTCAGGGAATGGGGATGGGGGGCTCGCGCCTCCTACCCCATCATAATTTAACGCACGGACAAAATAACACACCTTAGCAGGAAATCCCAACCAAATTAAAAGTATTTATTTTATTTTATTTGAATGTTTATTGTGTCCAAGCACAGGATTGAATTGGGGATAATAGCCTACATTGCTCTTTCAATCAATCAATCCAATTTGAATTTGGTTCTTGAGTTAATATTTAATTTATTTTTGGGTGGAGGATTAAGTAATCAAAAACAATAGAGGAAATTAACAACACGTTTTAAAGGGGGAGGGAATTGTGCCCCGTCCCCTTTTCGGTTTTTTTCTAGATCCGCCATCGTTTATGAATTATAAAATAGAATGTTTTTACTCTGATATAATAATATCGAGACAAATATTTTAATCCTGATTTATAATTGCATGCAGTAAGTTGAATGCCCGAGCAAAAATAAACGATTTCAGAAAATTTCACGCTTTCTTACGCGAAAAAAAAATACTCACTATAAGTAGAAGAATTTTAATGTTGCGTAATTCTCGACGCATATAACAGATCTGTTATATGCGTCGAGACGATCTGTTTAAAAAACTGGAATGTTTTTAAATGCTAGCAGAAAAGAAAATCTACGACAGTAAATTTCATTTTCTCTGAGCAAATGTTTTCTAAAAAAATCAGGAGTGCCTTAAGTTTTGAGTACCCTCCCCCTGCTTTTATGAGTATTTGTAGACTCGTATATATATCAACGGCTGAGTATTTTTTTTTTAAATGACTTAGCATATTTCGGGGGCTTGTTTTTCATTTGGGTCAATCTTCTGAAGTGTTTTATGATAAGAAATCATTGTTAAAACAGATTGGATTTCTTTAAGAGATTAAACTATGAGTATAACGAATTTTCATAAAGTGCTGATAATACCCGGACCTTCTGTAACTGAAAATTTCTCAAAATTTAAAGGGGAGTGAGTGATAGTAGAATTTGATGGTCCAAGAGCCATCTGGAGCTGTGCTGCGATAAAACACTAAATCAATACTGTACAATTACATTAAGGAAAGATAACGATTCTTAAAAAAAGTACATTTTTAACAATTGAAAACAGTGACTGTTTGGTTGAAATAGCATATAAAAACAAGTAGAATTTTAAAAAGACGGGGAGGGGGAGATATAACCGACAGGAGGTCTTTTGCAAACAAGTTCACTTTGGAAAGCTAAATTCATTTACAGGAGATTTATGAAAATAAACATAAAGATAAGAATCAGTGGATTTTAGATGAAAAAAATCCGATAATAATGTAACAAAAATGCATGAAATACTCTTTATCATAAAAATCAAAAATTAAAAAAATGCAAGAAACAGTTTTAAACGGAGATTTAAGCGGAGATTAAGCAAGAAATAGTTTTAAACAGAAATTTTCAGATTAAAATTGGTGGTGTTGAGAGAATTCATCATCGATAAAGATGTATTGTTGAGGCTTATGAAATAGAAATTTTAACATAAAAAAATTTCGAAAGAATTATTCATCTTGAATAGTGTGTAATCAGCATTGATTTCTTAAAATATAATCTTTATTGCTGAATGCGTATTATTTGCGGTAAATTAAAAAAATTTATTACTATTATTTATATTCTGATATGACGCATACATCTTATATATAGATTTTATTCAGAAAAATACTCCATTGACTCGATTTTCTTTTTTTTTTTTTAAAAGAATAAATTAATAGAGTTTAGGAGATGGGAAAAAAAATGTTTTTCATAATTATAATACCGTGATATTCTGTTAATATCCCCTTTTCCTTCCACAAAAGGAAACTCTCTTTAAAATAAGTAAAAAATATCCTTGTCATCATGAAAAAGTACTTTTAATAACTAATACCATATTATCTCGTTAAAGTCCACTTCTTCCTCAACAGGAAAACTTCTTAAAATAGTTGAAAATATCCATGTCACCATTAAAATTTTGAATAAAGCCCGAATTGTTCTAAATTAATGACATTGTAGGAAAATAATGTCATTCGGAGATATATTCTCATCAAAACAGATGTTCACGAAAATTGTCGCATTATCCTCTCATAAAATATTTGTGAACAATATAATTCTGCGTTGTTGCGACTTATTCCCCATGGTCAAGTTGAAGGCTAGACTATGTCCACGAGTACCAAAATTCTTCAAAGATCCTATACGAGAAAACGTGAAGTAATTATATCTTCCCTGTAAAGTCCCACAGAATTTCAAATATGCTGGGGAGAGGTCTGAGAAATATTAAAGTTTGTGCAGGTTGAAAAGACTTTCTTCCTGTTATCAAAAGTGAGCCTCATGATGCAAGTCTACAAATGGTGGTGTTGTGACACCTCTATCTCCCTTGCTAGTAAATGTACCATTAGGAGTTTACCTAGTGTATCATTTATGAATAGGAGAGGTCTTCCATAATCGCTGGTTTGATATTTTTGTTCGCGAATATGTTTCAAGAAAGGTGAAACAAGTTTTTGAATCGGTTAGAATACCGACTTCTTTCTTGGCTGGATTATTTGCTATTTCATTACCAAAAATTCTTATATTTGAGACGGAAGTAGATTTCAAGTTGCTTAGAAAGATATTTCAGGATTTCAAGAATCGATTCAGCAGGTCCTATTTCTCAGGATCTGGAGAGCAGTGCGACTGTTTGACAAGATCCAAATATTGACGAATGAGGTTTCCGTCATCATTGCATTAAGCGCCTCCTCAAGAGCAATAAGTTCTGATCAGAATACTGAGTAAGTCCTGCAGATCGTCTCACTGCAGAGAGGCGGTGTCCAGGGCGGAATGAGTGATGCACGTTGGCAGGCCCGTAACCAGAGAAAGGTCAGATCGGGCAGAGTCCGCGCTGATTGAATCCCTTATTTATCCTTTTTAAATTTTATTTTCTAAACTTGCTTCTCTCGATATCAAATATGAGAAAAACAGTTTAAAAGGGGACTCTAACCCCGTTCAACAGCTCTTTTCAACAACAACGTCAGAAGTTAAAACGCCTTAATACCTACCTAGAGAGAGACTTCTCTTTTAGTGCGGTTGGTAAAGGCACAACAAAGAGCGACCGGTCAACTCTTCTTCGGACCCACTGGTAGAGGGTTCGAAACGCTGCTGGAACTCCAAGAACAATTCTCTCCACCTTCACGAGGTCAAATTAAATATCTTCAAATCAAAAGATATTTAATTAACTATCCCGTAAAAAAATTCACTTGTTCCTTAATTTAAGTATACGAATGGCCTTGCAAGAATAAAAGTAATTCATTTTTGCAATGTAGAATTCTTTCTGAACACTAAGCCAAATATATAATCTTATTTAATTATTTTTATATTGAAGTTATTCAAGGCGATCTTAGTAATAAAAATAACAAAATATAATATTCTAGATGCTATACGTAACTTATTTTAATTTTTTACTATAAATATGATATAGTCCTATATTTTATTAAATGAAAAATAAGATTTAATATTCATAAAAAAAATCAGTACCCAATTATTTAGTGATATAATCTTATTACCTGTCTCGTTTGCCATCTTAAATGTTACTCTAATCACAAAATCTAAATTTGAACTTAAGTTCAAGCTCAGACAAAGTAACTAAAATTGTCAATTATATTTCAAAAAAGAGTTTATCAATCCACAAATAAGGGGCAGGGAGTGCTCTCAACCAATATTAAGTGTTTATGCTCGAATATTAACAGCTTCTATCATATATCAAAGAATACGATTACTGGAATACGATGCGAGTACATCCTTTAAGAATATTCAATCAGGTAGCGTTGAGTCCTAAACTCAAAACATTAAGTAAACACATAAGAAGATTCCCGCACATATCCCACTGGCACCTTTTCTAATACCGTCATCTTCTTATTTCAATTCAATTATCTGTCGCTTTTATAAGACACGATTACATTTATTCATTCCACTTCTAAAGTGTACCTAATTTGCATTAATAGGTTTCGTTTGATCGGAAAGAAGATGGAATTTTCAATATAACGTCAGAAAAAAATCCCAAATATTAGTCAAGGGAAATTTTGCGAATAGCCTATGGAGGGCAGAAAAACAATCGATTTAAGAGTACATTTTTTCTCACACACCCAATACAATTCAGTGCCAGACCTGTAGTTCGGTCCTGGGTACGTGCCTATGAGTTTGAAGTTTACAAGTATACTCCTAGTACGAACCCCCAAAGCGTGAAGGTCATTCCATTCAGTCCAGCAGAGATCATCAGGAGAAGGGGCCAAATCCATATTCGAGCGTACTCTGTATCTTTCCATCTTCAGAAATTGTACTTCTTTTCCTTTTACTACGAGTTCATTTTTTTAAATATATAATTCCACAATTACGTATTTTTCTCACTGAAGCATAACATTCGATTTTTTTTTCGTACCGAAATTAAACTCTTAGATTGGAGTTTAACATTCGCAATTACCTTTCATACCAAACAGTTTAAATACTTATTTCTTTATCGAACGATTTCTGGGGGGAAAAAAGAGCTTTTTGTAATTACTTTTGATGAATAGCTCTGTCAAAACACGTGAAACAAATGCAAATATTTCTATTATGTAATTTTTTTTTTCAGATTTAACACAGCATCGTTCGCTTTTTGTAAAAAAGTATTGCAATTTGTAAAAAATAACTGAGATAAAAGAATTGAAGTAACAAATAAAATAGCATATTTATTATCATTTTTTTTTTTCATATTCATTTTTTTTTTATGCTTAAAATTTCCCAAACGGAACAGTAAACGTCATTTTATGAAAAAGAAATATCATTTGGAATTTTCTCGAGGATTTCCTCAACAATTTGAAACATAATTTTTGTGTATTGCTTAAGCGGATGTTTTTTTTAAAAAATTTCTTATAGATAGATGTAAAGGAAAAATATTCAGAATGTGAGATTAGATCTACATTCTGAATCTTTTTCTTC
>BMAW01023516.1:0-10583 GCA_019974015.1 Nephila pilipes | reverse complement strand
CCACTTTGAAGCAACACGAGAGCTATTGGTGACGGACAACGTAGTTCTGAATAGATTACGATCGAGTGACGAGGTTGAAACTCGAACATGCACCCCAACTCTCTTAACTTCTATATCATTCCAATGGGAGGTTAGTGGAACGCCCATACATTTTACGTGTGCTGGTATTCATTCCGTGGCCTGTCGTCAGGACTCGATATGCACAACCATGAGTTCGCGACTAAAACAATTTCGTTACCGCTGTCTACACACCGTGGCAAAAAAAAAAAAAAAAAAACACTCTACTATACAAATGTACGCTCTCAGCAATAAAAATTGATGCATCATCGGGCGAATGCGACAACAATGGGTACATGAGATGAATATGCATAGAAAAAAAAACCGATTACCACTTCATAACGATTGGATGATTAATTCCAGAGGTCGATCGTTTGAAAGTGAGTAAGTCAATAAGGAATAGGTCCACCTCAACTGATCTGAATCAATCTGATGCTCAAAATATCTGTCGCATTCCGACTTGGAATATTCACCCCAAATATAAAAGTGCATTTACACTTGTCAGGCGAGCACCTTGCAAGCTGCTCGTGAAGTATTCGTGAGGCACACTTTGAAACCACGCCATCTACATATAAACTGCAAATTCGCTTTGGGCTCTTCGGAAAACCGACAGGACACAACGGAAAAGAGGCACAACACCAGATATATTTTCGTAGCTTAATAGTAATATAATTACCAACTATACTTAGAAGTTCCCACAAGTTCCCGATTAAAAGTTCCTTTTGTAATTAGTCAAGAAATCGAGGTTCCATGTTTTTCATTGTCAGGAAATCCATGTCTCCGTTAGTCTGTTAGTATAGTGCTTTTCAGGTCTCATTTTTAAATTTCAATTACGTCATCGTTGCATTCGGATGCATTCAGGTAGAGACCCCAATGAGAGAAATCGCATGAGGCCATATCAGGTGACTCGGGTGGTTGGCTGTGGAACATCAAGTCAACAACAAGTCCACTGCGACCGATCCAACTGTGAGGTATCTTTGTGAAAGCTTCTAAAACAGCTTTCGTGAAATAGCTTCTCGAATAACGCACAAAGGCTATTTATATTTTACAATATAGAACTGCCGCAGATTTCCTTCGTATTCATGTATAACTTAACATTCAACGTCGTCCAGTGGCCGCGGTAGCCTAGTGGTCATGGCTTCGGATTCGTGATCGGCGGTTTTCGTTCAATCACGGGTTCGATCCTTGGCCACTAAAGATCCGCCGTGTAGCCGGAGCTGATGCACTTTAAATCTGTCGGGGCCCATAGTCCTCCCGATGGCGTGGTGTGGAAGTTAGGAGAGGGGGTGCCAGGTCAGGTGTCGTCCTCGTCACTTGACCGTGGTTCAAAATTTCGAGATCCGTCGCTGATAGCCCTCGTGCTGCTGCTAGTGCGACGTTAATAAAAACTAAAATATCTGTGTCATTCATTGTAGAAAATATGGAATTTTGAATAATTATATATATATATATATATATATATATATATATATATATATATATTGATGTTGATTTTTATAAGACACGGTTTATTCATAAAGCGAAGTTCTCAAATTAAATAATGTCATAAAGTAGGCCTATTAAAGAGGTAAAAAGCGCGAGAGCACTTTACATACTTAGAGCATAAGCTTTAAAATTTTATACATTATTTTTTTTTTAAAAAAAAGGGCAAAACTTATTGATTTTACATTATCGGTGTGATAAATACATCGTACCAGCATAGAACCATGAATAGTTGCTCGTATTTATTCTCGGTTTTGATCTGTACGCTGAGAAGTATTGTATACCTTATACCATCAATTTCATTAATAATGGCTGGAACAACAACAGAATTCTCGAAACGGGACAGTTTTAGCGTGAATAAATTTCCCTGGATTCATGGTCAGAGGTTTGTCATTCCAGCTATTCAACTGATATTTACTGTGCATGAATGCGAAAAAAAGGGAGCGCGTTTTGCGTCGGTGATCACAATGACAAAAAAACATGCTGTGCGTAACAGTGACTCGGCAGAAATGCCGGGGCCTAATAAGAACGAGGACAATCTCGCGAACAGAAGGTGACCTTGAACTATTGAAAGAGGCGCAACCACTGGGAAATTGCAGCTTAAATTTATATTTGTAGCTGTTATGATGATAAATATAACATACATTTTTTAATTTTAAATCCTTAGTTCATATTTATTTCAATTAATAATGATAATCATAAAATTAAATTAATATTTTTGTTTAGTTTATATTATTGTCATTCATATTTTAGCAAACTTAAGCACAGCGAAAAAAATTTAACTTAAAACTTATCAGACCCAAATATTTTTTTGAGTTGTAAGAATTTCGTGGAAAACGATGTATTTGAAAAAACTCATCAATATATACAATGGCGGCAAATTTTATATTTCCCTGCTAAAATGTACACATAGTCTCGATCCGATGTCTGGCAGATTACAAAGAGATCATTGTATTTTATATATATAACACTTCAAATAATTAAACATATTTGTTAAAAACATTAACATAATTTTTTTTTGTAGAAATCTGATTTTTTTCCCCCTTTGTATTTTCCTGAATCAAATTGTGGATAAATTTTTCGATGTACATCGTTTTATTCATTTCCCGTATGAAGCCGCATTTAAATAACAGTGCATATTTCCCAAGATTGTTCCGTATTTTCTCTGTCTTCATTTTACGAGAAAAAGCGTTACTTTTTTGTTCCTTTTTTTTGGGCCTCCGTTTTTTTTTTAAAAAAAAAAAAAAAAAAAAAAAAAACTATTTATTAAAAATACAAAAAATACGAAGTTCTCTGATTTTAACTCATAAAGTTCATCGAAGTATTTTCCTGCTAAGCTCTTTCTTGCTTCGTGTAAACAGTAATTTGTTTAACTAAATTACATAATATTTTGTCGGGACCATATCATTTCGTGTTAACCGATATTTCAAGTTAAACGTTTCGTGTTAAACGCTTTTTCTGTCCACGCTTCTTTCTCTACTTGTTTCATTTATTTTATTTTACTACAGAGGTATTTAATAATAGTTGCTTATATTTAATGATAACTTTTCATGCTATTATAACACATGGATCAATAAGTCCCGAGACTGTGCGGTCGTTTTTCTGCGATTTCCTCCTTCAAACGCACCAGCAAGTCAATATAATAATCACTGTTGATCGATTTACCTTTTTCGAGGTAGTCAATGAAAATCACGCCATGCGTATCCCAAAAAACTGACGCCATGACTTTGCCAGCTGACTGCTGCGTTTTCGGACGCTTCGGATGGCTTTCGCCAGCTGTGCGCCACTCAGATGACTGCCGCTTCGACTCTGGAGTGTAGTGATGTATCCATGTTTCGTCCATGGTCACGTAACGACGCAAGAAATCTTTTTTGTTGCGAGTAAATAGCGATAAACAGCTTTCTGAATCATCGACTCGTTGCTGTTTTTGTTCCATCGAAAGCAATCGCGGCACCCACTTGGAAAAAACCTTTTTCATGCTCAATTTTTCATGAAGGATAGTAAATACACTTCCATATGATATCTGTGTCATCTCAGCAATCTCACGGAGCTTCACTTTACGATCTTTCATTATAATTTTTGTCACTTCACTCACATTTTCCCGTGTAACGGCTTCCACAGGTCTACCCGAGCGTTCCGCGTCATTTGTGTCGGTACGACCACGTTTAAACTCGGCAAACCACCGACAAATCGTTGCTTTTGATGGACAAGAGTCCGGGTAACATTTTTCAATCCATTGTTTCGCTTGCACGGTGTTTTTACCCATTAAAAAACAATGTTTTATCAGAACACGAAACTCGGTTTTTTCCATTTTTTTAAACAAACTACAAAACGACTTTACTCCAACCTCGATTACACAGCTGTTTCTGGTCCGATCGACTTAAAATTTTGACACGTTTCAAGCAAAGGTTAGTACTCTAGAAAGACCTGGTTACTGGTTTACTACGAGCACCATCTCTGGGTTAGTCTCGGAACTTATTGATCCTACGTAGGGTAGATCGTTACGAAATGAAGTAAAAATAGTTTGTATAGGTGTTTTTTTATGTTCCGTGTGTGAACTTAAAATTCTAAATAAAGAAGTTTTTAAAATTTTTAAAATTCTTTTATGGTATGAAGAAAAATAATTTTTTTGGAAAAAATAATTACGTATAATTTTCCAACTGATAATACATGTAATTTGAATCTAGATATTATTTGAATGATTGATTATTAATCTCGCAATGAAAAGGAACGCGAGGGCTATTGGAGGTGGATTTCGTAATTTTAAGTCTCGGTCAAATGATGAAGACGACATGATGACATCTGAGCTTCAAACTTCCCTATCATCTCTACTCGAGGATATTTATCTTCGAAATATTTATCGTGCATCAGCCCAGCTACACGACGGGTCTTTAGAGGCATTATGACTTGAACCCAGATTCAACAGAAACAGCGCCGGCATGAGAACGTGAACATTACCAGTTGGCTGCTTGAAACTAGAGATAATCTCACTTCAAAAGTAGAGACTTCCTGTGTCTACAAGAAGTTTTTTTTTTTTTTTTTCAAAATATTGTAATATCCCAAAAATTTTTAGATACTTTCTCTGGCCATGGTAATGATCACTGATGACATTGCCGAAATTTGAATTACTACATATTCCTGCAATGGGAACATCAAACAATAATCTCCATGTTTAGTTTCAAAAAGATATTTAATTAATCCCTACGTCAATAATTAAATACTAAATGACATATTAATATAATTGTCAGAAACTATCGTATAAGTAATAGTTCTTGAATTCTAAAGAGCTTCCTGATTTCAATCTCCTCGAACTTATGTATAACAGAGAACTGCCTTTTCAAATTAATTGCAACGGTAGCCTGGAAGTCAAGGTCGTGAATTCGAGGTCGGCATTGTTTCCGCTAATCGTGGGATCGAATCCCGATGCCACAAAAAACCACCGTGTAGGAAGGCTGATGCATATTTTAAATCTCTCGAGACTCCAAGTCTTACCGGAGGTGTGGTTTAGTATTTTGGAGGGGGAGGTTCTCCAAATCTGGTGTTTCCCTCGATACATGACAGCAGCTCAAAATAACGAGGTCAGTCGGGAATATCCCTGTTTTTGCTTCGAAGTGCACCTTTGATATAATCATTCCATCAGATTAATTACAAAATAGCCACCCATACTTAAATAAAAGCCATTATCTGATTCCCAATAAATTATAATTATTTACTGGTAGACATTAGAATTTTCTAGTTTTCACCAAAATTTCTTTCTAAAAAAGTCGCCGAGTGATCAAGGTCGCGAGCTAGTGGCCGACATTGTTTATATCGAGTTGGGGGCTCGAATTCCGATACCCCTAAAGTTTTCAGTGGAATACTGCAGTCTGAAGGATGATGAATTACTGTTCGGATTGATGGCGGATGCATGTTGAATCTGTCGAGACTCCAAGTCTCTCTTTGGCGTGGTATGGAAGTTTGGAGGGGAGTGCCAACTCAGGTATCGTTCTCGTCACTTGACCGATATTCAAATTTATGAGGTCCGTCGCCAATAGCCCTCGTGTTGCTTCTAGTGCGACGCTAATCTCGCTCATAGCTGCTGGATCCAATATATTGATCCTATCAATCTCTCTAATTCCTCTCTCTCCACTTACCTCTATTATTCTATTCACAGCACATCTGATATAATAATGCTGATTTACATTAGAGAACTCTTTCACAAAAAGAGGTTTCCATAGCAAATATTGCAGTAAAGTAGCCCCAGAGGTTAGTTAAAGAGAAATACACGTAAGAATCAATTTAGTTTAGTTTTGAATTAACGTCGCACTAGAAGCAACACGAGGGCTATTGGTGACGGACCTCGTAATTTTGAACGTCGGTCAAGTGACGAGGACGACACCTGAGCTGGAACTCCCTCTCCTAACTTTCGCACCACGCCAACGGGAGGACTTTGGGCCCCGAACAGATTTAATGTGCATCAGCCCCGGCTACACGGCGGGTCTTTGGCGGCCAAGAATCGAACCCGCGACTGAACGAAAATCTCCGGCTACGAATCCGAAACTATGACCACTAGGCTACCGCGGCCACTAAGAACCAATTACAATACGAACTTTTATTTATCTTTATGGAATCAACGAACTTTTATCTATTTTTAACAGCGAAATAAAAAAAAAAGTAAAACTTGAAAAACTTCAGAACCTTAGTTGCCACAAAGAAAAATGCCAGGATTTCTTCGGATGCTGCTCGCCAACGTCTATTGCAATGCAATATTTATAAGTTGCCAGTTGATAGAAAAAGGATGTCAAATTTCAATAGGTATTCCACCTCGAAGGTTACATGAAATGTTTCGAGAAGTTTTCAAACTTGAAATTCTATTTCTTCTACTTTCAAGGAAACATTCTTTGAAACTTGACGTTTAAGGAAAAGAAACTGTTTCGGACATGAGCGCAATATAAATGGTATTTCTAGGGATATCTGGAAATAAAAAGAAGTACTGATCACTTCAAAAACACTGACTTTATTTACTTCGATGTTTTGTGTTTTAGCCTCTTATATTCAGATGACTTGTTTAATTCGACGCTCAGATAAATATGTTCTAAAAGTGATGGAATATTTACCAACAACAAAGTTAAGCGAGATTCCGATTTTTAGAGAGCCAATTTGTCAAGATTAACTAGTGCAAATTTTTTGAATATTTTCGTTTTTCATATTTACTTTATGATGAACTGACTAAACTTTTTTAAAGAAAAGCATAGATGCAGAAAAACGATTTTTCATAATAATAAATAATAATAACTCTTGCCCTTCCATGGTCAATGTATCTAGAATAGAACAAAAGATTAAAGTCTATGGATTTAACAATCTCCCCTCACCTTTTCAATCTGCCTATGTGAAATTAATAAGATTTTATTCAAATCTAATACAGAAATAAAGCATGTAAATGATTTTTTTAAAATAATATTTTCAAGCAAAGGCGATTTTTTGTAAGACTTCGAAAATTTTTTTTCAGTGATGTAGAATAAGATTTAGTATATAGGGTTATTCAAAATGAATAATACGATTTCAAAATTCCATATCTTCAAAAATGAACGACACATAATAATTAGTAGTACATAAATACAATAGGTGGCTCTCGTGAAACTATTTCACGAAAGCTGTTTTCATAGCTTTCACGTAGCTACCTTGCAATTGGATCAGTCTCTATGGATCAGATGACTTGATGTTACACAGCTGGCCACCTAAGTTACCTTGTAAGGCTCATACAGTTTCTTCCATTAGGAGTTTGTAAAGGATAAGTGTGTGCTCCACCATTTCTTTCAAATTTATGTGAACTGAAACAACCGATCTCTGCTGCTGTACAATTAATTATCGCTGATACTTTACAAAGTGTTTGGTAGGTATTTGTACTTTGAATACACATTACACGCGTAACTAAAAAAAAGTTATATCGAACACTTGCAAAAAAAAAAAAAAAAAAAAAAAAAAACTTGTATACTTTTTGCTTTATATAACTTATCATTTTGTCGCTATCGATGAAACTACCATTTTTTGTTATCATTGTTTATCATTATTCATGAAAATGTGTGAAAGTTTGAAATCGAATTAATCATTTTGAATAAACCTGTATAACGAATGCAAGGCCTTTATACTGCGAAAAAATTAAGAATGTTGTTCTTTTGTTGAATTCAACTTTACCTTTTATTCAGAGAAATTGAAACTTAATCATTTCTCAAGAAATAAAATAAAATCATTTTTCGTTCCGGTTTCATTTTTTATTTGACTAACTTCCTCATTGCACGGTATAAGTTTCAGTTTTCACATTTCCCCCTAGACCATTCGTTTAGTTTAAACTAAGTATATATTGATTGTCATTCAATTCAATGAAATCATGTAAAATAACGTGAAAGTTCGTGAATTATCAGTAGTTTACAAATTTTTCTTACCTGTGATATTTAATCGGGGATCAGCTATTAATGCGAAGAAATGGATTTAAATTCCATACCAATATTAACGAAAGTATCTAAAAACTAAGCCACTTTTATGCAAAATAATAAAATAGCGGCCATTTCTCTTGGGAAATGTTTAGAAATTGTACGTGTGAAACATATTTTTGTCGAAAATATGTAATATTTTGAAATAAATAAAAAAATTTGATAATCAAGATTCTTGCTCGTTTAAATTCGAACAAAATACGGATATTCGAAAACTACCTGTGCATCTAGTGGCTTTTCTAACTATACCATTTGCAGCAAAATTAATCAAAATTATTTTATGACAAATTGTATTTCATAAAATTTCTAGAGTTATTGTGAGCAAAACAATATCTAAAAGAATCACTTTATTGAAAAAGTTGAAACTTATCTGTTATTTACTCGGTTTATTTATTTTAGCTATTATATATATATATATATATATATATATATATATATATATATATATATTAACTAAAAGTTATTTTGGCGCAATATGTGCCACGATTCTAAGAAAATTCTGAGTCCTTATTATCCAATCAACCAATTGTTCAGTATTAACATGTAGTAAAAAAGACAGTTTAACTTTTAAAAAAATATATTAAATTTGTTTTATTTGAATGTTGATTCAGAAAGAATATGGAAATGAGAAATGAATATCCTTTTATTTTGATAAATTCTATGCTATAACATAATCACAAATTTTAAATTAAAGTGTAAAAAGTTAGTTACTCAGAAGTATTAGCGCTGTTGCATAATACAGTTACAGTGCAAAATTATTACATTATAACTGCATTATACAACAGCCTTTTAACAAATTATTATTACAAATACACAGCAACAATTATTACAACAACAAATTATTACACTATAACAGTTTTTTTTCGTATGTATCTAATTATATTTATAAAAACATTTTTTGAAGAAAATATTTATATACTCTTGACAAAAATATTATCTTATTTTCGAAATAACAGTTTTTTTTTTTTTAAGTTATTACATAAAAAAAAAAAAAAAAAAAAAAATTCTCATTGAAAGCGGGAAAAAATTGTGTTTTATGGAATTCTGTTCAAACTGTTCTTACTTATTTCATTTTCACTGCATTTAAGTTCGCACGAATGTAGAAGAATTCCCAAGTATATCAAAAATTTTCAGATTCTTAATGAAGAAACAAAACAACTACTTATTCATAGTGAAATAGATAAATAAAAAGAAATCGTTTGCTCACCCAAACAACAGAAGGTAATGAACAGAAAAAGAACTAATTACGATGACGGCTGCCACTTCTAAACCCAGCGAAGCGTTGACCACTTTATAGTCGATGATATAAATAGGCAGCTATTTCCGAACAGGTTGCTGCTCGTAATAATGAAACGGGAAGAACAAGGGGAAAAAAGCTATAGTGACGAAACCTAACGAACTACCTAGCGCGCCGCGTTGTGTTTCAGCGGGAAGTTTCGGTATTAGCGGTATCGTTCTGAAAACGGAAGGTCGTCATATACTTGACCTCCGATCCACTGACAGTTTACGAAAAGAAAATGGCAACCACTTAATGAACGACTAGCCAATAAACATAAAGTTGTTCTTTCTTTCATTTTGAGTAATATTGCCGGCGTATTTGAATGTATAATTTCGCGTACGTTCCACGAAGTGAGCATATGCTCTAAGATATTTTATCCTTGTGGGATGTCAATTAAATTAATCATTCTGCAGATTTCACGATGGAGAAAGAAACTTAATTAAGTCCGTGTGTGTAAAATCTGTTCACACCTGCTGTTTTACGCACGAATGCCAATGTCACGGTGTTGTATTTACTTTTAATCGAATTTCGTAGTCAAGTCAACAAAGTCAGGGTTTTATCGCTCTTCAGTATTTAAACATTTGCATTTTTTTTTTTTTTTTTGAGCTTATGAAGAAAATTTGGATGTAGATTTTTGAAGTAAAATAAAATTTAATATCGAAGAATCTTTAATAATTATCTTTGATTTAGAATATATTTGTCGGAAATAATTTAAAATGGGTTCATGTTTCAATTTCAAAGTTAAATAAAAAAAATTGAGAATATTTTAAGTTTTTGAAAAATAGATCTAATTTAAAGCAGGCAAATAAAGGGGATAATTCATCTGCAGGGGAAGCTTGGGATTTAGTGTTATACATGTATTGTGTTTACATATAAAATTATTTCACAGAAATGGGGAAAAAATGAACCAACACACTCGAGCTAGAAATTGACATGCGCATAGTGTATTATAAAAGAAGATTTTCAGAAATCTGTTCCATTTCCTCAGGCTGAAATAAATATTTTTTATTATTATGAGATCCTGGAATAAATAATGTTATACATGTCGCAGTACTTGAAAATGGGCAGTCTGAAAATGAAATGTTAGGCTGTTGAAAAATTTGGAAGCAATTCATCTTGAATTAAAATAAAAAAATACTTTTAAACTTTTTTCTTTTTCTTACTTCCCCGGGGGGGGGGGCTTTTTTTTTTAAAAATGGTGTACGATTGCACAAAATGAATTCATGCATGAAAGAAAACTTAAAGATCAAGCTGTAGTCTAAAATTTAAAAATGTAAATATTTATTAAAATAAAA